>JAKLMF010000386.1:434-17291 GCA_022813555.1 Botryosphaeria agaves | reverse complement strand
CTCTTACAGAGCGGTGAAACTGCTCAACGAGTGGTCACGTTCAGCGTGATCGATGGAGAGTTGAGAGGCCACTTAGCTGGAGGAGCAGGGTCCGAGCCTCTCTGGCGTTTTCGTCCAGCAACAGGAGAAGAGATCACAAGTGTGACCGCTCGTCCAGTTGAAGACCCGGTTGCCTCAATCGGCAAAGTTCTTGGTGATCGTAGCGTTCTCTACAAATACCTCAATCCGAACCTTGCCTTGGCTACTACGGTCAACAAAGTCACGAACACCGCGTCATTCTATCTACTAGATTCTGTCTCTGGTAACGTTCTGTACACCGGCTCCCACAGTGGCATTGACACAGCCGCAACCATCGCCTCCGTGATCTCCGAGAACTGGCTAGCATATTCCTTCACGGTTGACTCGTCATCGGATCGGTCTTCGCGCGGGTACGAGCTGGTAGTAGCAGAGCTTTTCGAGTCGCCAATTCCTAATGATCGGGGCCCTCTCGGTGCCGCCACCAATTACTCCAGTCTGCAGCCCTCATCCTCTCTCGGCCTTGCTGCAGAGCCGTATGTCGTATCGCAAACGTGGCATGTGCCTGAGGAGATCTCGCACATGGCTGTCACTCACACTCGCCAAGGCATCACGTCTCGTCAGTTATTGGTCACACTTCCTGAGTTGCATGCGATAGTGGGCATACCGCACGCAGTAATCGACCCTCGTCGCCCTGTAGGCAGAGACCCAACTGCTGCAGAGGCTAGCGAAGGACTTGTAAAGTACACGCCAGTAATTGAGTTTGACCCGAAGTGGTATCTAAATCACAGACGAGAATTGTTTGGGATTCGGAAGATCATCACGAGTCCAGCTCTACTCGAGAGCACCAGTCTTGTGTTCGCGTACGGCCTCGACATCTTCGGGACAAGAGTCACTCCGAGTTTCAGTTTTGACGTCCTTGGCAAGGATTTCAACAAGCTTCAGATGCTGGCAACGGTTGCCGCATTAGCTGTGGGAGTATTGTTCGTCGCACCGTTGGTAAGTGGATCCGTTGTTCTACATCGTTGTGCAAGGGCTAACGAGGCTTTTAGGTTCGAAGGAAGCAGATAAACATGAGGTGGCAGATCACATAGACTTTGGTATCTTATTAGTGGTGTAGATCCAACTCAAACACAAACATGATCAAGTTCGGCTACGTCAAGGCAACAGTACCCACCTTCGCTTGTTTGTTCTATGGTGTCCATCTGTGTGCTCAACTGACCTGCAGCACCAAGCTTACTGGCCATCGGTACCTGAACAGGAAACGTCATTGGTCTCGTTTCTATGGTCAATCCATACGCAGTCATCTGAGCAAGTACGGACAGTTGGAGGCACACAACGAGCACTCCGCTAACCACAGATGCAACGAGACCTAATGTCGGCCAATGTACCAGTCATCTCCAGGCATTGTTGTAAGCAGCACCGGCGTTCACGGTATTTTCCTGACTTCCGATTACGTGACGTTTTAACTCCGAAAGCTTAAATCCGGCTCGCCGCCATGATCCACTTTATCTGTTCAATCCTCCGTTCTCTAGATCACTGCCTTCCATCTTTACATACTTGACGTATCACAAAGCTGTTTTACCTACTATATCTGAAAGATCAGATAGCCTCACGATGACGGACCAACAGAAATACACGCAAAAGCTCCAAGGCGCTCACGTTCTCGTGGTAGGAGGCACCGCGGGTATAGGTTTTGGGGTCGCGGAAGCTGCGCTTGAGCATGGCGCCCGTGTCACGATATCATCCTCACAGGAGTCGCGTGTCAAAGACGCCATCTCTCGACTACAGAAAGCTTATCCGTCTGCCTCCTCAAAGATTGAAGGTCACGTTTGCAATCTCGCGGACGAGAACACAATCGAGTCCGATGTGGAGGCACTCTTCAACAAGGTGGGAACTGTAGACCACATTGTATACACTGCGGGAGACAGGTTAGCCACGATACCGCTTGAGGAGGCTACAATGGCGAAGATGAAGCAAGCTGGAATGGTACGCACTCTCTGTGCACAACTGTTCGAACCTAACTGACAAGCGATCCAGCTGCGGTTCTTCGGCCCCCTGACCGTCGCGAGATTCGGCGCCAAGCATCTCTCTCCTGGCCCCAACGCTTCCATAACCCTCACAACCGGTGCGGTCAGCGAGCGTCCCATGCCGAACTGGACGGTCGTGGCAGCCTACGCCGGCGGACTGCACTCTATGACGCGGAATCTAGCCCTGGACCTGAAGCCGGTGCGAGTCAACTTGATCAGTCCGGGGCTCGTGGACACGGAGTTGTGGTCGCATATGTCGGAGGAGCAGAAGCAGGGCTTCTTTAAACAGATGGAGGAGAAGCTGCCGACGGGCAGGGTGGGGAAGGTTGATGATGTTGCGGAGGCGTATATCTATGCGATGAGGGACAAGAATTTGACGGGAAGTATCATTAGTACGAACTCGGGTGCTCTGTTGGTGTAGAGTGTATAGTATCGGTAGAACTGATGTATTGTCGTGCATAACGGCATGTCTTTGTCCCCAGCGCAAATCACGGTATTCTGGTCGTGCGTGTCTCATGTTATACTTGTCGGTAAGTTTGCATTCGCGGCACGGCTGTAGCCTTGATCATGGAGGCTATCCAGATGGAGGCCATCCAGGCTGTACTTCGTCTTCGAAGCAGGTGGAACTACGAGATTTGAACTCCTTCAGGTGAAGCTACATGTTCATTAGGACCTGGACCACAGAGGACAGCCTCAATGGAGTGACCGCCGAACGAATGTAAACTTTCCGACTGGGTGGTGAAAATTCACCTCGGCCTGTGCCGGCCCCCGGATCGACGGACTGCTCCACCACCCCACCACCCCACAATCTCACATGCACTGTGGCCCATGAACATTGAACACCTTTTGTTCCAACAGACCGCAAAATTCAACACAGTGCTTCAAGTTGTTTCTGCCCTGTCGTTGCTTCGCCGCATTGACTACAACAATGGCCACCTCTATGCCGCCTGTGGTGCTCTTCGGCTATGATTGTATGCACATTCTTGATATATCTGCAAGATGCATCTACAAACCCGTACTAATCATGTGATGACCAGCGTCCCCGTTTACACAGAAGATCCGCCTTGCGCTCCGAATAAAGCAGATACCATACAGTCAGTAACATTCCAGCACTCCCTGACAAGCAATCAATTGATAAACTTTGAACAGCTTTCGTGGTAGTGCCTAGCATGATGCCGCGTCCAGTACTCCGTGACAACTTCAATCTGACCTACCGCAAAATACCCGTACTAGCTATTGGTCGAGAGGTACAAACCAAGAAACAATTTATTTGCTCGTAGTTGACAGCTCCCGGCAGATCTACTGCGACACCTCCATCATCCTGGAAGCCCTCGAACACGTCTTCTCCGCAGGCCACCCATCCCTCTACCCTCCCGCAGCAGACGGTCGAACATACCGTCCCCTAATCCGCGGATTCGCCTCATACTGGACAGACGTACGCTCCCACGCAGCCAGCCATGGAAACACAGAACTCTGACAGTGTGGACATGTAGAGGCCTCTCTTCCGCGTCGCAACAGGTCTAATCCCCTCCAGCGTCTGGCGCACCCACTTCGGCGTCGACCGCGCCGAGCTGATCGGACACAAACTCGACCCGGACAAGCTGGAAGCCAAGTTTCCGCGGAACCTGTCGAATCTGGACTTGCAACTTGTCTGAGACCTCCCCTTCCCTCCAACAAGATCGTAAGTATGTGCTGATTGCATCCCGACCAGTCCCTCCTCGAACCGCAATTCCAGAGCTCTGACGGGCCCTGGATCTTCTCCACGAAAACGCCGTCGCTAGCCGACATCGCGCTGTTCTACCAACTCGACTGGGGCTTCGACATCGCCGCTGGCCGCGGCATCGCCAACCTTACCGCCGGCGGCACCCAAGACACCAATACCGAAGGTGCCAGTGCCGTGTTCAACTCATCACGGTATCCAGCCGTCTGTGCCTGGTTTTCTGCGATGAGGGCATACGTGGAAAAACTGCCGTCGACAGAAACGAAGACTACGGATCCGCAGGAAGCGCTGCAGCGGATCAAGGCTTACACGCCTCCGTCGTCAACCTCGTTGCTTGTGCCGACGCCGAGGGAGGCGCATGCGGAGTTGGATGGGAGGATCGGGTTGGTGCCGGGGGTGAGGGTGTTGGTGGTGCCTGATGATACGGGGCGGGCGGAGTAAGTTGGCAGAACTGACCGAAGTTTTGCTTGGAAAGACTGCTGATGATTGCGGGAATAGTCCGACGTTTGGCACGCTGGTGGATTTGTCACCGGAGGAGGTGGTTATTAAGCCGGCGGAGCTTGAGACTCCGGCACTGATAGATGTTCGGGTGCATTTTCCGAGACTGGGGTTTGTGGTTCAGCCGGTGCGGGAAGCGAAGTTGTGAAAGTAGTCGGGGGGAAAAGGTTTAGTGCGGTGGAATCGGAATGTAAAACAGATTTGCTGTTGCGGAGGCGATCATGTAGTCATTAAAATCCAGTGATACCACGCCTTGACGTGTTCTGGACTCATCAAGGGGTCCTGGTATCGTATTATCACCGTTCTTCAACAACAACTGATCAGCAACGCTCGAAGGACGAAACTACTCGTAGACTGGAAAGATTCACGTATGTTGCCGGATGCCAGGCCCAACATGTCCAGCTGGGCTGAAGGAGGCCAATCTCGGTCGCGTATTTTACACTTGAAACTTGGAAAAAGTCCGCACCATACTTACATTAACCGACACAAGCAACCATAAGCTTCTCATAATCACCCCTCGTCTCGCCCCTGATCCTCTGAGCCAAATCCTGCTTGTAAAACCGGTGGTACGCAGCCTTCACCTGCTGCATACGCGCGCGATCCCAATGACACCTCACAACCCGACTAACCAACAGCTCATCCTTGGTCCCCATACCCTTCATGCTCTCCTCCAACTGATCCGCATCACTCTTCACCGGGTCGACCGCCCGCGCCAACATCAGGCGCAGCGCATCCTCCATGTGGCCGGAGAATTCTTTCTTCAGCACCTCGTCAAGCGAGCGCCGGTACTTCTGGCTGAACGCGTGGTTGATGGCGCGGAGCTGGCCCGAGGAGCGCGACGACAGGATCTGGCAGACGGTGACCTGGTCGACGCCGAGTTTCGTGCCTTCGGTCGCACGGTGCAGTTCGGTGACCGCATGGTCGACCTCTTGCGGAATGACGGGCGCGGCCTCTTCTGCTCGCTGCGCGGAGAGTACGAACTCGAACAGACGCTCTGTCTTCATGGACAGGTCGTTTCGGACGTCTGAGACTAGGTCCCGGCGGTAAAATTGCTGGTAAGCGGATTTGATGGCGTTGATGTCTGCGTTGGTGCGGCCTAGTAGGACGTCGTTGAGAAAGCTTTCTTTGGTGCCTAGCCCGGCAATGCCTTTGTTCAGGAGAAAGACATCTTGCTCTAATGGTCCACGTACTATGGCCATGAGCCCTTCGCGGAAATAGCCCGAAGTCTCACTCTCAAGATCTTTTAACAGGTTCCGCCGGAAGCGGTCATCGTATGTACCGCGAACCGCTTGCATGTGCACTGGTTCGGGAACAGAAGCCAGGACTTTGATCAGCTTGCCTTCATTTGTACCCAACCCCTTCATGGCATCTCGGAGCTCGACGGCATCGTGTTGCACACGGTTCATATCCAGAGGCGCGTTCCGCCAAGCATTCGGGATGTAGCCCGGCGAAGCGGGCGTAGGAGGTGCTCCATAAGCAGGGGCACCGTACGATTGATGCTGCGGAGGTTGATGCTGAGGGGGGGGAGCGCCATAGTAACCCTGGAGATTTGTGACCGTTAGCGCCAGTCTGAAGGGGATACCGTACAACAACTATATGCATACTTGAGCGGCGCTATATCCTTGTTGTGAATGCGGTTGTTGATGGGGTGGATAAGCTTGCGCTGGATAGCCCTGTGGCGGGGGAGGACCTGGTGGCGGATAGGCTTGGGTTGGATAGCCCTGCGCCGGAGGCTGACCATAAGGCGGCTGCTGCTGTGGAGGCGGATGGCCCGGCGGAGCATAGCCGCCTGGAGGAGGTGGGTACTGCTGGTTCTGCATTGGAGGAGGTGCGCCGTAGCCCGGTTGCTGATATGGAGAGTGTGATGGAGGATACGGGCCCGGTGCTTGATTATAACCTGGTTGTGGAGATGCTGTACACCGCGTCAGACTCAGCTGCCAAGGTCTTGGATCTGCCTCGTATCCAGCTCTTGCTTACGGTTTTGGTACGGCGGATAGCCAGGCTGTCCTTGCTGATAGTACGACATCGCTGGAGATACGGCTGCAGCTACAGAGTCTTTGCAGGTGAGGAAACCTTCTTATGGAATTGTTCGTACGACGAAGATGTTGTGGACGATGTCGCTGAAAAGCTCCTGCTACTTGTGGAGAGTCCGCGCGTTCGTGGCGGGCTCAATGTAAATGGAGGACTGGTTGGTAGAGGGGTACGTGAGGGGGTTGGTGGGCTGTGTACACAGCCCCATTCGCTCACATCACCAGCGCTTTCTTCGCGTTAAGCCTCGTTTGTGGCGGTGCGACAGCTGTGGCTTGTGATTTTCACGCGCGCTGCAACCCATTGAGATTGTAATATTGTGCCGCTGAGTTTGAGAGATAGTAAACGTGCGGGCACCCAGTGAAGACGATCAGAGAGCTGATGGCGTCACAGCTTGAAAGAACCTACCGCCAAGAACAAACGTTGGCTTGATCCCACCTTACAACAACAACTGAGCAAGCTGCTAAAATCCTAGCGGAAGCAGTCGTAATATTGGGGTTGCAGATGCAGAGGAAGTACCACGTATCTAGTGGTGGCAGGCACAATCACTCAACCACGACACACGTTGCCGGTGGTTGTTAACGGCGGCTTCCTCGTTGAAGGCAATCGGCTTCCTCATGGAAAAGACGATTGACGCGTGCGATTCAATCCGATCGTGCAGATTGCTCCGAAGAAGCAATGAGAGAGGCATGCCTCACAAGAGGTTCTTCGCTGGTGAAGTCATGCAAACGCAACACGACAACAGCATGGAGTTATACCGACTCCTCAATGCTATATGTCCCAACAGTCAAGGTTGTCGACTTTCAATGCCTTTCGTCTGAGGATCTTCTTCCTCCGCGGAGCGGCATTACTCTTGGGAGATGACTGCTGTGCATGTTCGGGGAACCAGAGCAGCATGGTGGACGGCACACGTCGACGACATGTTGAATTCATCTTTTGAATCGGCAATAATGCAATCGACAGGGTATCAATTCACCGAGACAACAGTACCGCAACCTCTACAGATTTAAGCTCACGAGCGCTTATATCTAATAGCAGCGGAGGGCAAGTTTGAGAAGCATGTTGACTTCTCATTGTAGAGAGGCTGAAGTGGACGAAACGCAGCGTGCTCCTTCATGTGAGATGCTGTCCAGGGATACGCCTAATGTACATCAAGTAATACTTGACAAGTACAAGTACATAGATGATATGAATGCAAGTACGTGACAAGATCTTCACAGGGCGCAGGCCCGCCCCACAGCCGTTACACCCGCTGACGAGCCACTGATGCAAGCGGAGTAGAAGACCGGTGAGCCCCCAGATCCCCAGATGCCGCACGTGGCTAGCACCATCCTGGGGCCCTTCCGCCGCAATAACGACGAGAGGCCGACATCTGATCTAGTCAAGTGCCATCACCTACTTGAGTCTCACCGACCATGCCCGCAAACGGCAATGGTGGGGTAGGCGCGGAGAGCCTAGGTAACAGAATCAGAGAGCTTTGATTTGTGGTCGAGGCGCACGTCATATCAGGATTCTGCAGGGCATCGTGCAACCTGGGAAGGCATGGCGCCATGATTGGCCACACTCTTTGCATCCTCACGTTCCCCATGCACCCTGGGCCCTGTTGCCCGGGGCATAGGTAGTGAGGTACTTGTCTGCTGATCGAGGGACGCTATGAGTTGACATCATTTTTCGGTATACACGATTAGACTGATCGATCGTGTCGAAAGTCTGACAAGGCTCAGTACTGGACAAGGCTGATAGCATCCATCTTCATTCTTCCTGTCTCTTGGCGAATGCTTGGGTGATGGCATTTATATGACCTACCCCCTCATTGACAACTCCGAACCAGCCTTGCCACTCCTCCAACTTCTCATCCACTTCAACTCCCACAATCAACAAACGGGAATATCAAGCCATCTGATACTACGACAGCCACAGCTGCTCAAGGCCAAGCACAAGGCTACGCGCACCTAGAGACGATGGCCTACGTTCAGCAACACCAGCAGCCATATGCTGCATCCTCGATGCCAGGAGTATACCCGTCAGAAAAACGACAGTCACAATCCTACGTCGATCCGGCCACCGCCTACGGACAGATGCAGCCGTTTCAAGCCCAGCAGCAACAGTACCCACCTGCAGACCCACGCCTATCCTACCCACCACCACCACCTCCACAGCAGCAACCGCAGCAATACCCATATCCACCGCAACAGCAACCCTACCAGCCCGCCTATCCACCCCAAGAGCAACAACAGTCCCTCTACCCGTATCAGCATCAGCAGCAACCAGGCTACCCTCCATCCTCCCACCCTTCCCAAACCCACCTCTCCCCGCAACCCCGCCCCCATTCCCGCCCCCGCGCCGACAGCAAGTCCTCCTACCACTCGACGCAGTCGCACCACTCGGGCCGCTCCCACCGCAGCAGCAGGTCGCGCCACTCGTCCTCGAGCCTGACCTACCACGGCGACCGGGCCGCGGGGAAATACAGCCAGGGCCGGGATCATGCCAGTCTGGCGGACAGCTTGATGCTGATCTGGGACTCTATTCGGGATATGGTTGGGAGTGGGGGGTTGAGGAGGCGGTCGTGAGGGGGGGAGGGGGTTTGTTTGTTTGGTGCGTGGTTATCTTCAGAGTGCGCGATTTTTTGGGGGAGGCTACTTAGGGCGTTGGGGGGGAGCGGGTTTGGGATATATACCTCAAGGTGTGGGTCGGCATGGATGTTCTGGATGGGATATGGATGGGTTGGTAATATTGGGTGTTTTTGATGATTGCAGGGTCGCATGGTCTGCCAGGGACGCTTTGATATGCGCGTGCGAAGACAGTTGGAGTAGACCTGCACGAGTAGAACAATCTTACGTCAAGTGTCGACTGACGATTTTGAGTACAACAATCTGCCCATTTGATCTGTGCTTCCAGTTCTTGAATCATGATACGTTGTACTTTGAGACATCGCAGAAGTTGAGAAAAGTAGTCCCCTTCACTCCAGGACGCGTACGACATACGAGGGACACATCCCTTGCGTTTACAAACATGGTATATAGAACAATCCGGCCGATTCCGGATCGACTAGAAAACAGAAGAAAAGAAAACACAAGTCCGAATATGTACTCCGAAACCGATTCAGCACTTGAATCGGACGAGCCGCGCGCTGTTGCCTGAAAGTGAGAAAAGGGGAAGGAAGATTACAAACGGAGAAGACAAGAATGCGCAAATGAAGTTACGCACGAAAGTGCCGTCGAAGGAACCCAGATCCGCCCAATATGTTGCCTCTCGTACGCCTTGGATCCATATCTATAACTGAGCGCGCCTGCCCATCGCTTTTTTCCTGTTTACCCTGCCAGATATCCCGCAGCAACCAGCCTTGCAATTGGCGGAAGAAGTCCGCTTAGAACGTATGTGAAGAGAGACTCGAAGTCTATGTAGAGAAGCGAAGGGCGTGTCTATGAGTTTTTGCTTTTGTTCGTCGCGTCGTGGGCCGATGGAAGTCGTAATGCGTAAGCTATGTCAAGCTAAGTCTGGATCTCCCCGATATGCCGTTCGCTCTCTGGTTTCCACGTGCCTGTTGCGCAAACAATGTAAGCACACACACGATGTATGTTACTAAAGGCAACGATGGAGCAGCTGCGACTACTCACCCTCAAAGTGATGCTTCACAAACGCCATAGGGTCGTCATCCTCGCCTGCGCCCATCTGTCTGACACCTGGGCTGAAGCTGGTGATTGGCAGCACGACGACGTCGCCGACCTTCTTCGCAGCCTTGATGCCCGTGAAGTGCTCCCACGTAATGTTGCCCTTGCTGGTGCTCATGTCGAAGTACTCCGGGTCGTTGAAGTACTTGAAGATATGGTCCGTCCAGATCGCAGGACCGGTGAACTCGACAATGCCCCTCGTGTCCTTGCTCAATCGTCCCTCCGCCTTCCGTCTCAGTGTCTCCTCTGTAATGTTCGCGACGAGGTCGCGCAGAATCGGGTGGCCGGGTTTACTCTGTATCGTCCACTGGCAGAACTGGATGCGGCGCGAGTACCACTGCTGCCAATCCGCACGATCCGGGTCCGCCTCAATGCCAATCACCATGCCGTACGAGCTCCTCGGGACCTCTGGCGGGACCCAGTCGGCCGCGGATTTCAGCGCCTTCGTGTCAATGTCTGTGTAGATGCCTCCTCTTGCCAGCAGTATGAGATATCGGAAGAAATCCGCCTTGAGCACGGGCACGGGTAGTGCGTCGTATGCTTGGACGACCTGCGGCACGCTGGCGTAGAGGTGGCGTATCAGGTGCCCGGCCACTGAGTCGGTGATAACCTCGTGCACGAAGGTGGGATGCAGAACTGTCCAGCTGGCCTCGCCCTCGCGGAACTTCTCATCGAACTCGCCGGACGACGGAGTGTACTTCCACGTCTGCCAGACGTAGCCGGGGAACTTGGATTCCTGGTCATACGGGAACTGGTACTCGAGCTGCTGGCGCAGAGGCTTCGTCCTCAGGTCTGCCAGGGAGACTTGTGCCTTTGGCTTCTTGACCGGCTGCACCGAGATGGCTTCTTCCATGCGCGATTTGGGAGGTTCCTGCGGAACAGGTTCCGCCTTTGCTGGAATCTCAGGCTCCTCCTGGTAGCTGCTCAGCCGTGACGAGGGAGGCGGCGGCTTCGGCAGTTTGTCCGCATTGTGTATCTGCGTGTCAGGATGTGAGGATCGCAGGAGGTAGAGGAAGGTAAGGACGGCGGCCGCGACGACCAGCGCTCTTCGAAAGGTGAGCATCCTGCGTAAGCAATGGCCTGGTGGAGGCCAGGCGGGATTAGTTTGGTATTAGGGAGCAACTGAAGGGTTCAAAGTGCAATGGTTAGAAAATGTGGCCGACGGGTTGTCGAGAAAACATAGAAGATAGGAGTGGCTGCGTATCGGTGGAGAGCCGGGTGGTGCAATAAAGTTGAGATGATGGATATTTTTAAACTAGCCCCTGCCCGCCGTATCGACGATAGGTACTTGCGGCAACGGTAAGCGGACCTGCGCTGAGTGGGGCGACGCTTGGAACCACGGTACTCGTACTCCCACAGTGTTCAGGCACAGCCGGCAGCGAATGCAGTCGTCTGATGGCAGCACAAGCTGGGCAGTCTGAGCACGCTGAGGAGTGCGTAAGCTGCCCAGGTGAGGAGCGGGCGAGAGTTTCATGTGCAAAGGATAGCCAAGACTTTTATGTGTGTAAGATTCCATCTAGCATCTGTCTAACGCTAGCGTATGAGGTGTTTGCCCGCCCGCTATCAAGGGTTCTGGAAACAACCTGATTCGCAGGCGACGGTTAGTGCATCGCGGCTTTGCAGGCCAGAGAAGGAAGGCCACGCAGCCTCGTCCACAGTCAAGCCGTTTGCTTGTGTAACTTGGAATTCATGCTGCCATTGAACGGTACGGTTCTGTTGAGGTGTGATTCTTCTCATCTTCTTCATGACGCGGGCGATAATGCTTACGCGGCTGTCTTCCACGGTTTCCTCTCGGCAGCTTTCCCACTTCCAACGTAGTCGAGTCTCGGTCTGCTGTTTCATTACCGACGTCTCGACGTCACTTCTGTTGTTCACTAAGAAAACACTTGCAGACCCCCCTGCGTTGCGATATCCGGCCGGGGATGACGCCTCATAGCCGCGTCCATCACCGGATGGCTGAAACGTAGAATTATTGCTCCGCAACATCGAACAAGCAGCCACGACCACTCTAAAGCTAGCCGTGGCTAGGGATCTGCATCTGTCGACAAGTATCGCGCCATCTCCTATCGCGCCATTCCCACTTCTGCCGGTGACAGGCCCTGATGAAAACCCAACAACCCCTTGCCATTGTTATGATCGTTGCTACGAGAAGCGGAGGACGATTCAGGAGCAGCATAGTTCATAGCAGCCAATCTTTCATGATCCACAGTTCATTTCTCAACGTCGAGCATGAGATATCGACAACTTTGTTTAGCGAGACATCGGAATCCCATTGGTGCTTCGCTTTATAGCGAAATGTTGCTTCTGTTATGAACGGGCCAATGAACGAGCCTTTCGCTGAAATACAACCAAGGCACAGATGAAAGAAGCCACGATAATATAGATACCGCAGTGCTGACTGGGTGAATTGCTACGCCGGTTCCCTTATTAAGTGACGTTTCCTTAGTATGAAAAGGTAGAGCGACTCTGACCCAGAGATCCTACAGATCAGTGTTCAAAGATAATGCGTTTAGGTGGAGTGACATCAACGCCCCAAACATAACGAGTGGATCTCTCCATGGGATTTGTTGTATTGCAAGTAGGTTGGCTCTGATGACTCTCCTCCAGAACAGATTTAGCTAGATGAGAGAAGCCTTAGTTATCCCATTTACAACGCAATACAATCTCCAAGACCATAAACAGTACAAAGCTGAGGAGATATCCACCGCAAATGTTGCAGCTTGCCGCCTAACCAGCCAACCCTTCACTCAATCATATCAATATCATCATCCAGCATCGTCGCAGCCGCAGCCGGGCCCTCAGCCGCGCCACCAGTCACACCCCCACCATTTTGCGCCGCCCTCGCATTCGCCGCAGCCCCATGTCCCTCCCCAGAATTCCCCCAATAATCCGCCATCTCCGCATCCAGCTCCTCAGCAGTCTTCCTCGGCCGACCTTGCGCCATCGGTCTGCCGTCGTCACCCCTCCGCGGCTCCCTCCGACCGCTGTCCTCCCGCCTTGCTCCAGGACGCCTGCCCATATCTCGGCCGCTCCCGCGCCTTGGGGGAGGCGAGCGCCTGCTACGCTGGCCAGGGACGTATCTATCAATATACTCTGGAGCCGGCTTACTGACGTCGCTGTGGCGGATATCCTCCCCAGGACTGGCGCTACGGCCCCGTCTGCGGCCGCCGTCGTCGATACGCTCGAAGAGGCTGCGGCCGGGGCGTTCGGCTGTGTCGAATGGATTGCGTGCAGCTTTAGGTGGCTGTGGCGGAGGCATGAGGGCTAGGCGGATGGGCTGACCATTCGCGTTCGCGCCGTCGAATTCGCGGATGGCGGTGCGCGCGTCGGCGAGGTGGGCGTAGGTGACGAAGGCAATGCCTTTGCTGCGGTCTTGGCGGTCGTAGAGGAGGGATATGGAGAGGATGCGGCCGATGCGGGTGAAGAGTTCCTATGCGCTCGTATGAGCGTTGCTATCACAAGGGATGGTCGAGATAGATCTCGTACCCTTAGGTCCTCCTCGGTGAGATCGTAGTGCAAGTTCTCAACTTTCAGCTTAGCACCAGATGACTGAGTACTACTTGAGACATAAGCTTGTGCCAATTGGCGGTGACCAGAGCGCTTACAGATCAGTTTCTGGGGTGTATCGGTCGGTTCTCGGACCACGAGGGCCACGGGCGGGTCGTCGAGCTATTCATCAATGAGCGACGCGCCTCTCGCTACAGTTTCTTAGTACTGACTGTCGGAGTCATCTTCGTATCTGTCATGAACCCAATCGCTGTCCCCAGTCAGCTTAGCTAAATCGCCATGGGAAAAGGATCTGTTACCGGTCGAGGTTTCCGGACTCGCTTCTCTGGCTCGACTATCACAGGGACGAGATATCTGGGTCAGCGAAGGTCATGGGAGTTGCGTACTAAACAAGCGTCGACTTCGAGCACCGGAGTCGCGTTATATCGAGAAGGCTGCGATGCGACTACGGAGTGCTGTTGCGGAGCGTCTTGAAGCGTCATGGAAGGAACATAGAGGAGGAGGGAGACACCTAGTTGCATTTACTGTCAGCATTGTCTATTGAGAAATCTGTTGCAATAGTCTAACGGGACGAACCTTTCTTACGCCGTCTCGGGGCCAGTTGTTATTATTAGGCCGGCGGTCTCTCGATCCGCGATAGTTGTTTCTCTGTATTGGAGGGTCAGTCATAAATGCTAAGCAGAAGACAGAACCCTAATAGCATTCCTCAAAGCGAAGCTAATCGTCTTACCTGGCGCTCAGAGATGACATCGTCAAGGCTGCGGTCCATAGCGGCGGCTATAGGGGGGTGAATGTGCTGAGAGGATCCAAGAGTAGAAAAGCTTTGTCAGTTGAGGAGTGGGACGAGGGCGAAAGTAATGACTTTGTTCGATGTTCAGTACGGGCACAGCTGAATATTGAGTATTGTGGCCTTCGTAATGTCGTGTGGAGGGGAGGTATTTGGTGCTCAGGCTGAGGTTCGCGAACCGCAACTTGATATGGACCGTGCACCCGCCAAGCCAAAGTATTTACCATGCAGAGGATCATGAAGGATATTCACGGCTAGGCAGGCATTCGGCCGATTTGCGCATAGATAGCAATCAAGCCAATACGTAGCAATTGTCGCGTACAAACCTCAAGCAAAGATCACTCTTATGTGCTTGCGCACCATCTTCTTGCTTACTGAACGAATCTTACACACTCTAGGACTTTACACTATACAAGTCGATGCCATAGCACCTGTTTTACGCACTCTCCTCCGCACCTGAAATACCCCTAGCTCCTCATGGTCCTCTTCTTCTGGCTTTTCCGCGCCTCCTTCTCCCTCTCCTTGTCCAGGTACTTCCTTTGCTGATCAGCGCTCATGCTGCTCAACAGTGCATCCCTCTTCTCCTTCTTCGCCTTGTCACCCTGTGACTTCCGCTCCTCAGCCTTCTCATCCTCATCCACACGCTTGATCTTGCGGATCTCATCCTCGCGCGTCTGGCGCACCCGTCGCATGACTTCAGGCCGGAAGTGCGCGGCAGAGACAAGATGATCGGGCATGCGGAGGAAGTACTGGAAGAGCGGCAATGTGTTGTTGTAACCACTGCGCGATGAGGGAAGGTGGAGATTCAAGTGGATGCGCTTCTTGGGGACGGTTTCGTTGAGTCTGCGCAGAAAAGTTAGTTATTGTCTAAGACGAGATCAAGAACGTTCGACGTACTTCTTCGGCTGGTCCACAGGCTGGTCCGTCACGATAAGCGCTTCCAAGGCCTCTCCAGCCTCCGTGACGGCTTTGATGAGCTCCGGCGTCAAGAGTGTCTCTGTGATCTCAGCACCCTCGCTCATAACCGTGGCCCAAGCCGGTAGCTTCGGATGATCCTTCGTGCTTGTCAGGGACAGGTCGTATCTCTCGTCTCTCAGGCGCTTCATGGCGTCCTTGTGCACAACTGCCCATATGAACCCATCGTACGTCGAGTTGCTAGGCAACTTCCTGTCCTCGGTAACCTCTCTTCCCAGCTTCCCACCCCCTACAGGCACAAGCTCCTTCTCTTTCCCGTCAAATGCGTAGCTCGTCGCCTCCATCTTTTCCTGCGGCGCAGGCATACTATCAAAGAAGAGGGACAATGCGAACTCCCCAAAATAGATCAGTGGATTATACCTCTTCACCAGCTCCACCCTAACATCCGCAAACGCAACGTTCAGGCGCCCAGTCGCATATGTCTCAAACACATTCGGCGTCTTCTCCCTCAGCATCTCCTCGGGTACGACCAGCTCTCCGCTCTGCGCCAGCCCCTGCGCCTGCACATCCTCGACGCTCGGCGCTTTGCGCCCACCGAAACCCACCACGGCGAACTCCTGCTGGAGCACGGGGCCGTGCGCGCTGATCCACTCTTTGGCCTTGCGTCTGTTCGTGCGCGTGCCCCAGACGTGGATCAGTACGAGGGCGATGATGAAGGGCAGGATGTAAAGCTCCTGCTTGAAGTCGGAGGGGGACGTGCGCTCCCAGACGCGGTACCATTTTGTGTAAGGGACGCTGGGTAGGCCGGTGGACTGCGCAAATTGGGGGACGATGCTAGAAGACGCGATGGGCTGGATAGAGGCGGGTGAGGGTGGAGGTGCGCTGGCGAAGTCGGCGAAGTCTGTAGGGTGTGATAGGTTAGTTGGATGAGACCGCAATGGGGTTGATGAAGTTGTGGGTGGGGAAAGCGTACCTGCATCATCAACCGTTGGAATGGGTGACGCGGTTGTCTTTGGGCCGCCGAATACGGCTTTGAATAGGCCAGCCATCGTCGTGAGAGAAACTCAACTGTGACAATGTGTTGGTGTGGCTAAGGTGACCGATTGAGGTTGGCGGAGGAGTGTGGGACGTTTAGGCGTGGTTCCCGAAAGCTTCGCGTGCTCGCTTTTTTGTGGGGCAGCCGAGACGGCGACAACCTTGTTTGTATGCACCTGGTGCTTGCTTGCTTTAACGAATTACTATCTAGATCCTTTGCAAATCATCTATAGGTTTATTTTTCAGATGCATGATAGGTGATAATCGGGCTAAAATTCTGCTTTCTCGTGGGGTGGTGTTGCATCAACAACTTAACTAAGTAGCTCATGCGCTCGGAGGAGCCAATTTGTCTGAATTCGGATATCACGAAGAGGAGCTAGTAGTATGATGGACCCTGATGCGCAGTGTTGGTCAAACTTTCTCGCTATACATAGCTTCTGTGCAACTGCTATCAAGCCAGTGACTGCTCCAACAACCTCAACCACAGGCACATTGCTGTACACTAAGCCTCCTCTATTCCTTGCTAAACCACGTCTTATGGCCCTACAAATGTTGCAATCAGTCAAATTGTCCCTCAAAGCAGAAGCGTAATTGGTACGTCAAGCTCGTCTCGGGTGAGATGAACGTACCAAGAGCGAGCGAACCATCATG
>JAKLMF010000384.1:0-10897 GCA_022813555.1 Botryosphaeria agaves | reverse complement strand
CGTGGCTTTCGGTATGTTGGTTGGGGCTTGGGCTTTCGGCTGCGATGACTGTCTCAGTGAGGCGATGTTTGGCTGAGGTGTCTTGCCATTCGATGGCTTCGACTTTCCAGGTGTATACGGCCGGACCGTCTCCATGGGATCTGTCTGTATAAGCTGCACCGGACTCTTGACTGTCTTGTCGCCGTCCCAGAAGCTGTCGTCCATGGTAGGTTCCTCGGTGACGGTATCGAACCTAGCGTAGGACTTGAGTCTCTCAGACGAGAGCATGCCGGCAAAGTTGTCGTGTGGTTTCACATGTGGCAGCTGCAGCTCATTCGAGCTTATGGAGGATGCAAAGTCGTCGTCCCAGCTCTCGATGCCGCCAGCCTTGTCCAGTTCGGGTGATTGATACATCTCAGTAGTTGCCCGAACTTTTGGATTATTTAGCGCGGCTTTAGACGGAGCTGGAGTAGCAAGCTGAGGTTGTGGATCCTTGCGCGGTGGAACAGGACTGGTGGACGTCGTTCTTGAGCTACGGCGTAAGGAGTTGTGGTTAGGCGATTTGATAGCCTCGTTCCACTGCTGAACGCTCTTCACGGCTTCGTCGTACTTCGTCGTCTTCGTCGATACAACGGAGTCGGCTCTCTTCGCACTCACTATCCAAGGGTGTTTCAAGAGCTTCCTCGCAGACACTCTAAGGTTAGGATCCTTTTGGAAGCACTGCATCAGAAAATCTCGCACAGCCTGTTGTTGATCTTAGCATCGAACTGGTGTTAACATGTGAGATTGGTAAAGTCTTACAGGAGAAGCGCCCTCAGGAAGCGGTGGATGATCATCATTAACAATCCGAAACAGCGCCGGCATAGGCTGAAGATTATGGTATGGCGGTTTGCCATCCAGCAGCTCGATGACAGTGCATCCCAGACTCCAAATATCCGAAGCGGTGGTGGCACCCGAGAGCTCGATGACCTCCGGAGCCATCCAATACGGCGTACCAACCACGCTGGACTCATTTAAGCCAGTGGTCTTCGTGGCAACACCAAAGTCAGCTAGCTTGACCAAGCCTTCTTTGGTCGTCAGGATGTTGGCGCCCTTGATATCCCTATGTATGACACCTTGCTCGTGGAGGTAAAGGAGTCCATGGAGCACCTGAGCCATGTACAGAGCGACGAGGTTCTCGGGGAACTTTCCGAAGTTCTTGCAGATGGAGTGGAGGGAGCCGTTTTCGCAGTATCTGGTACCGTTAGCCGTTACTGGTGTAGGGCGAGGTTTTTGATGCCAGGACCTACTCAAGGATGATGTAGAGGGACTCGGCGGACTTGACGAAGCCATGGTACTTGACAATGTTCGGATGCTAGAGTCGTAGTGTGAGCGTATGAATCTTTACCAAGTTTTAGGCCGACGTACATTCAGATTCTTGAGCAGGTCTATCTCAAGCTGGCCTTGCTGTTAGCCAGAGGCCCTCCGGTAGTAATGATGGACACAATACCATTATAACCCTCAGCTCACTCTTCGGAAGATCCGCAAGCTTGACCTGCTTGATAGCCACCGTCTCGCCGGTGCCCCAGTTGAGGGCCCTGTACACCGATCCAAAAGCACCTTTGCCCAAGCAGTCTCCCAGTTGCTGTTTCCCCACTGTCAGCCAGATTTATCCACACCACCAAGCTCTTCCGGAACATACGTAGTCCTTCAATCCAGCAACATCCTGTGCCGCCCGTTGTGCATGTCCATCTTTACTCGGTTGTGCTGACACAGCCTTCCCTGCCTTAGCTTGTCCAGGTGTCCCATTGCCCTGCCGGCCATTGGGCTGCCTGTCAGCCGCCTGCGGCGCCTGGGAAACCATTGTACGAGCGCCCCTCTCGAGAGGAAAGGATTAGGAGGAGGGTGGTGGTGGGGTCCGAGACGGAGGGAGCTGTGGGATCTGGATAGGCCTCATAGCATCTACAGACAGGCTGTATAGGTCACTGGCTGTCTGGGCTGCTCGATGATTCGGGCGGTAGTTTCCGTGGTGAAGTCTGATGTTCCAATATTTGGTAGGGATCCTGGTCTAATGCTCCGTTTCGGATTCGATACAGGCGGGCGAGCGTCGATCCATACAAGCCACTATGGCTTGGGCTGGCCTGCTGGACCGCTCATGTATTTACTCTGCGGCTTTGCCAATGTGATTCTCGGTCACAGGAACGTGAATGTTGTCGTTCAAGAGGGCCACGATTGGCGCAGTGGGGGGGTAAAGTTGGTTTGGGCACGCTCCCGCAATGTTCAATCTCGGTCGTTGCGCAAAGCGTCAAGGCCGGCAAGCCACATCCACACTCACGGCTGTCTGGATTGAGCCTTCCTGGGATCTTCCTGCCAAATGACCTGCATCGCGTGTTGAATGAAATAAGGGGACCGCCGCACGACCCTGACGCGACTTCACATGTTCACATTTGCTCCCGCATTATCGCTTGCCAAGTGGACTGCATGAATGCATGACTGCATGCTCCGCTCAGGATCTCATCCGCATGCTGGTCACACAAGGGACCCTTCGCCTTCCAAGCGAATATGGCCGTGCTTACTGTATTCGTGGCCATGAACTCGTCTCACTACTCGTTACTCGACCGCATCCCCGCATCGAGCGGGTCGGGAAGTCTATCTGAAACACATCTCGCATCTCCCCAGCGTTCACCTTCCCGAGACCACGTTGAGAACGCCACCATCCACCGCGACGATCTCGCCGTTGACATAGTTGTTCTTCGCGAGGAATATCTAGAATGCAGTCGTTAGCAGGCCGAAGCAGTGTCTGGGATATATGATGCAGGACTTACCACCGCCTGCGCCATCTCCTCGTCGCTGCCCGCTCTCTGTGCCGGCACATGGCCCTTCTCCTGCACCTTCTCCGCCGGCAGCTCGCTCTTCTGGTCCGGCCCGCTCTCCTTGGCCGTCATCTCGCTCGGGAAGTAGCCCGGCGCGATGCTGTTGACTCTGACGCGGAGCTTCTGGAACTCGGCGCTCATCAGCTTCGAGAGGTGCACCGTGCCGCCCTTGGCCGCGTTGTAGGAGAAGTGGCCTTGAGCGTGGCGCATGATGCCGCTCATGCTGGAGATGACGATGACGGAGGCGGACAGGTGGCCGTGAACCTCAGTGCCGGCTTGGAGCAGAGGGAGGAAGGCGACGGTGGTGAAGTAGACGGCTGCCACGTCCGTGTTGTAAGTGTTGTTCCAGTCGTCAAACGTCTCGTTCTCCCACAGCTTTTTCCTCATGTCTGTGGCCTTCTCCTCATCTGGCTCTGCTTTTGCGCTAGAAACACCAGCCGCAGCCACTGTTGCTCGTTAGACCGCAGTCTTTGTGGAAGACTTTGGGGCTCGCCGATTGAAACGCACCAAGAAGATTGATGTACTTCTCCTTCTTCTCGAGCTCTCCCACGATTCTTTCGAGGTCCTCCTTCTTGGTTACGTCACACGGTCCTAGACTGTTGGGCTTGTCAGCTATTCATACCACCAGCAGAAACCGACTTTGCTTACGGAATGATCTGCCCGGTGCCGTCTTCAGGGCTGTGTGATTTGGCAGCTGTCTCCAGAGCTTCCACTCCTGCCAGTCGTTAATATTCCGTAACAACCGGTCGTGGTAGTTGGGACCCTACTCCTGCCTATGATGTATACCTTGGCACCTTCATATATGTTAGTGGACGTAAACTCAGTAAATTTCGTTATTCCCACCGTTCGCTGCTAGCACTTGGGCAGCCATCAGACCGATGCCCGAGCCACCGCCCGAGATAACACAGACATAGTCCCTGCAAAGTGTGTGAGTGTAAGTGGTTGCGGCATAATTGGAGTCTGCACGGACTTTACTGAGAAAAGCTTCTCTACTCTGAGGTCCTTTGTATCAACCATATTGGAACAAACGGTGAATCTTGACTTGTGAAATTTGTGTAGTAAGAGTGAGATATGTGTAATGACAGAGTAGCAAATATTTCAGAAAGGTCGAAAGGCCAAAAGCTAGAATCACAAACTGCAGGAGCCATGTCCGGAATGACGTACAGCCGTTGTCACTCGCTTGACCACCTTCAGACAGCTGCATGCCCACGAGCAGCGGCTATCCAAACCATGACCAATTTCAAATCGCATGTGGGGAATGACAGCTATGGGATTTGAGATTCGCATACAACAAATTCCATGGTCCGGTCTAATATTCAGGTTTGGCGCTTTTCAATTTATCAGGGTATTGTACATAACTCATTCTTTCATGAAACGCTAAGTGCTCATACAAGGCAAACTCCATGTCTACCCTTAGCGATGAGACGCATGAAGAGATACAGGTATATATAGTATGTGGCACACCTTTGCCTGTTCAGAGAGGCCGTGCCGTCTCCGGGTCCGGCTGGACAACCAGTTGCTGCAGCCGGTACGGATGATGGGGAAGGGTGGGTTGCGCGAAGGCCAGGCAGGCTCCCTGATTATCGGATAGTCTGCGTCTTGATCTGTGGACTGCTCAGATGACAGCCAATGCGTCTTCTTGGCTGCAGTCTGTTCTGAGACAGATGAGTTGGTTGGTCGGCGGGTTGGTTGTAGAGATTTGGGAGGAAGGTATCGGTTGTGTTTCTTCCCTCAATCGATCTTCCAGTGACTCGTCAAGTCCTCCCTTTGACCCATATAGAGCTCGACGAAGTAAAGACCCATTGTGAGGGCGAGATTGACCCATCTCCAGAGGTTGCCGCCCGCGTCCCCTCCTTGCATCGTCCACCATTCTCCTGCTCCTCTCTCGCCATTGGTCAGTGCAAAGTGCTGCATGAGCAAGCTGGTATAAACAGCGATCAATATGCTGGGACTGAACCAGCTGAGGAATCCAAGCAAGCGGCCCGCTTCGTCGTCGTCTTCCAGCGACGGCTCCTGGGAAAGCGCTCGGGCGCCTTTCTCGCGTATGGCTGGGATGATCCTTGCGCTGGCGTACATCACGAAGACGCGGTAGGCTAGGGAAATGAGAACGGATGGAGTAATGGTCATGATCGCGGCGATCAGAAAGTTGAAGGCTAGATGGAATGTAGAGGGCAGACTCGAGAGAGCTTGCATCAAGGTTGTGTATGAAGCCATTATGATGGGCGGTAATGGCGGTAAAGCCGGTATACTCTCCGCTGGTGGAGTTGCGACCGGTGAGGAGGGTTGGTAGTCCGTGAAGATCTGGTATATACACAGAGTGATGTAGGCGAACTAAATGCGTGTCAGTACTAATGTTTCTTGCTTGGCATGCGTCCGTGGACCTACAAGAAGAGAGCTTTCAACCGGATTACCCCTCCCACTGGCTATACCCCAGCCACCGAGGAAGAGGGCGCATGTGATGGCCGCTCCAATGAGTATGGCATCGACATTGCCAATTTCTGGGAAAGTTGTGATCCTCCACAGGAAATACAGGGAGCTTGATATTATCGATGCGGACATTACAAGCAGGCCAATCTGCAGAGCTGTTAGTTTGTCGATTCCAAGGCGTATGGGGCATCACACACCATCCAACTGTCGCCCCGTTCTCTGTTCACCAGGTATCTGGTAATACTACCGCACACTTGAATTACAAGCAAGCTGCAAAAGCCCTCTCCGACCTGGAAAATGGGCGTCGACCAGCGCAAGATCTTGTCCCAACTTCCAATAGTGACCGTCTCCAGTAGCCCATCACGTCCAAATATCCATTCCTGCACCGACGCGTCCGCAGCCCGCTTGTAGTCGAACGTCCTCTGCACCCATCCGCTGCTGTTATCTGCGTCGACGGAGAACTTGTTCAGACTCCATATCATCAAGCTGGGTATCATGATCCATTGTGTGAGGCGGATGCTCTGGGCGAGCGCCCATCGGAATCGCGACTTGTCCGGCGTGGCCAGCCGCAGGGCGGAGTAGAAGAAGTAGTGGGTAGCGAGTGCGAGGGAGAAGGCGAGTCCGGCCGTTCTGCCGCCGACATCGAAGGTGAGAGGTATGGTGATCAGGATGAGTAGAAGGATGACAGCGGAAGAGACGACCCGCACCAGCCACATCTGTGCGGACTCAGCGGAGCACGCCTGGCTGCGGGCTCAAGTTGTTTCTAAGGGTTCGATGGAGGTGAGGAGCTCCCTGCGCGTGGGAGACGCGCCAGCAGCGCGCTGTAAGCTCTGAAACCGGTGCTCTGTGATACGAGAAAGTTCGTTCGTCCAGTGTTGGCAGGCTGCTGCTCCAATCTTCAAACGCGGAGACGGACAATGGTGCCGGCTTCCCTGACGAGGCGTCCCTGACCGCTCTTCCTGTCCGCACGTGCAAAAAACGTTGGTGGTATACTCGAGATGCGAGAGTTTCGTCCAGCGGTTACGATTGTCTTGTGGCCAGATATGACGATGCCCGATACGATCTCTGGCACGGCCCGATAGTGAGGTGGGCAGTGACTGTCGCGTGCTTTGTTCAGGGATCTGTGAGGAAATCGTGCAGATAAAGCACCCGACAACTCGGCGAGCTGCACCTTCCTGAGCGCTGGAACAGGGCGGCCGGCAGTAGGAAAAGGAGCGGTCCTGCCACGAGTCTTTGGCAGCAGAATGGAGGAGGGAAGGAGAATAGTGTTGGGCAGAGGCCAGATTACTTCTGTTGAAATATGGAGATTCGATGGCGCGGGCAATCTGCTGGGCAAGGTTCGTAGCTTGGAAGTTCGGTCTGGTTAGCTTGTTTTAGCTCCCGTGCTGAACGTTGACACCAAACCAAAGCCTCTCAAGCCTCCGAGGAGCGAGAGAAAGCCACTCCACTGCTCGACTGCTCCACTGCTCCACTGCTCCACGCACCGCCACATCTGTCACTGCCACTTTCGAGGTTTTTTGCATACTCGAGTAGCACGCTCTGCCTTGGATGCGCTTCAGCAAAGCCTGTTTACCCTCACCGACCCGTCTCTCACGTCCTTCTCACGCATATCCACGCCTCCTTTCCCCATACCTTCGCCCCATGACGACAGGATCACTGGCAAAGCGGCAGAAGATGTCCGGTCCACTCATTGGCACGCACAAGTAGGAACTCACCCCACCAATGGCCCTGATATCGGGACGCTTGACCACAGACAGGAGTTGTCCCAGCTATCCCGATACCCACCTCACCCCTCCAAACCTTAACTTAAACGCTGACCACCTCCCCCAAGCGGCCACTTCCACGCCGACGAAGCCCTAGCCGTCTACCTCCTCCGCCTGCTCCCCACCTACCAGACCTCCCCCCTCGTCCGCACCCGTGACCCCCAAACCCTCTCAACCTGCCACACCGTCGTCGACGTGGGCGGCATCTACGACAGCTCCACCAACCGCTACGACCACCACCAGCGCGACTTCACCACTACCTTCCCCGCCCACGCGACCAAACTCTCCTCCGCCGGCCTCGTCTACCTGCACTTCGGCCGCGCCATCATCGCGCAGCACACCGGTCTCGCAGAAGACAGTCAAGATGTCGAGACACTCTACCAAAAGCTCTACGACGACTTCATCGAAGCCTTCGACGCCAACGACAACGGCATCGCCGCCGTCGACACCAAAGCCCTCGCCGCGGCCGGCCTGACCAAGCGCTTCGAGGACCGCGGCTTCAGCATCGCCTCCGTCGTGAACCGGTACAACCACCACTGGGAAGCGGCCTCCTCTCCCCCCTCCTCCGCAGAGCAACAGGAGAAGAGCAAAGCGCAGCAGCAAGCCGACGAAGACGCGCGCTTCCTCAAAGCCTCGTCCTTCACGGGCGACCAGTTCCTCGCCGAACTCACGGACAAATGGCGCGGCTGGCTGCCCGCGCGCACAGTCGTGCGTGAGGCGTACGCCCAGCGCCACCAGTACGACCCCCAGGGCCGCATCATGGTCGTGCCGTGGCGCAAAGAGGGCGTCCCCTGGGCCGACCACCTGTACTCCCTTGAGAAGGAGGAGGGTGCCACGCAGCAGCAGCAGCAGCAGGTGCTGTACGTGCTGTTCCCGGAGAGCGGCGAGGCAGACAGCAAGTGGCGGATCAGAGCGGTGTCGGTGGAGGGGGGCGGGTTCGAGAATCGCAAGGATCTGCCGGATGCGTGGAAGGGGCTGCGGGACGAGGAGTTGAGCAGGGTGGCGGGCGTGCCGGGGTGTGTGTTTGTGCATGCGAGTGGGTTTATTGGTGGGAATGCGGGGTTTGAGGGGGCGTTGGAGATGGCGAGGAAGGCGGTGGATATGTGAGCGATATCGTGTGGGTTTGGGTGGCAGACATCGGTATAGAGGTGGAAGGGTAGAATGGCGGCGTTTGGAGGGGTTAAAAGTGTAGAAATGCGTCTTTCGAGGGTTTCTCGTTGAGAGTGCAATATCATAGTGCCTGCTTCGTGAAGTTTTCGCGTTGACCGTTCACACAATGCTCACAATGTGGATTCCGCTCGTTGGTTTTCAAAAGGTATGATACTCTGCGACACAAGTACAAGATACATAGAAGCCAATTCAGACAGTATAATAAGGCCGGGCCGACAAAGCAGTTGGCCTAACCACGAAATTCCGGTACCGGTTTCCCAAACGCCCAATTCGCCCAGCCACGTCGTGACCCTTTTGACCAGCCATCAGCGTCAAAAGAAAGTAGAGTCGGTCCCCAAACACACCCAGCACTCCGGCCGTTCAATCATGCCAAGCCCACAAAGCACACGTATCAGTCTTCTCACTCTTCTCATCCCCCATCATCTCCACCCCTTCCGCCTCCACAGCTCCTCTCCTCACTTCCCAATCCTCACCGGCCCCCTCTCCGCATGCTCACTCCCCTTCTCCCCCTCCCCGCCCTGCGCTCCCCCCTCATCATCCTCAATATCATCCGCACTCGTCTCCCGATGCAAAAAGCTCGCCTCCTTCACCGGACTGCCACCCGTCCCCAACCCCCCGGTGCTGCTCCCCCCCGGCAGCAGCGGCAGGTTCGCCCCGCCCTGCACGCCGTTGTGGTGCATGGTGGGCGAGCTGCTGTGCGGGATGCTCTCCGGGGACGGGTGCTCGCGCCCGATGGAGGTCACGCCGATGTCGGAGGCTTTGCCGGCTTTGGAGAGGGCGTAGTCGCCGCTGTCGAAGTATTTGCGCTCCTGTGGGGGCGGGGAAGGCGGGGGGTTAGTGTGGGTGGTGTGGATGGGGAGGAGAGATATGGGGGAGGGGGAATGAATACCTTCAGTTTGTTTTGGAGTAGGTCTTTCTTGTTGGGCAGTTTGCCGTAGAGGCGGAAGAGACGTTGCTCGTCTGGTGTCAGGGACTGTGTGCGTCATGTCAGCATGACTGCAGGTATGTGTAAGGGGACGCATGCTCTGGAGCTTGGTGCGAGGAGACGTACGCTGATGTCCACCTTGTTCTTCTGGTGCGGGTTCATCGTGAGTAGATGGTGCTTTCAGTACGTCTTTTTGAGCTTCCTTGATGTATGGTGTTGTTTTTATGGTTGTTGGTTCTGGCACGGCGTGCTTTGTTTGAGATCTCAATGACGCAGCGCTTGTGGCTCGCTGGTTGGTTCGCGAAGTCGGGGTTACAGAGCCGTTGTCACAGCAGTGCTTCGAATCGTCTCGCTAGCTTACTTCACGTGCTGAGTGAGGTGTTGCGTCGTAGTGTGAAACGTGTGAATAACTGGCCAGCTCTCGCGGCGCAGCGGTGCTGTTTGGAGCCTTTGTTCGTCGAAGCTGTGGCAGACAGTATGGAAACACGTCCCTAGTCGACTGAGCGATCCAGTTCCGCTAAGTTGTGGAGCTACGGTTCTATCGTTGTGCAAGCGGAGGTGTGCGGGTGGTTGTCGTACGCAGGAGCTCCTCTGATATCAACAGTGGGGTCGAGGAACTTAATGGCCGGCACTGAAGTCGGAAGAAGCCGAGGCGTTCACCAGGCGATTGCGCTGAGTTCAAAGACTGTGCTGCTGGAGGAAGTTGGAGAAGTCGTGGGTAGAGGAGATGTTGAAGTGCAAGTCGCACACAGTTTGATAGATCAGCGTCTTGCTTGTTTGGTTCAAGAGCGCCAGAGAAGTCTCCCAATCACACGTCACGCGGTAGATTCTGCCGATCCGCTAGCGAGCTAAGAGTTTCAGCCTTCACGATGCTTGCAACAAAAAGTTCACTGTAGACAAACTCCAAAGCTGTTCTGTATTTATCCGGGTCAGATAATTTTGTTATCATATCATCTTTTCATATCTTCTGACGGTCGCGTCAGCTCTTCCCCGCAGCTTGGCCTCGATCAGTTACTGGTTACCACTCGACAGCGGTGCAATCCCCGGCTGCATAAACGGTCACAGGGCAGATCAACTACTAGGGCTTCGCGTTTAGGAACCACACAACTTCCGGCCCGCTTCATTGGTTGCTTGCTACAAGGGAGGGAAGACTAGCTTCATACAATCGTGAAAGAATTCAGACTCCGATCATTAGACAAGACATTCAAGGTGAGTTAAGCCAAGGCAGGGTTAAAGACATGCTTTGGAAGAAATGGAAACCGCAGTAATTTGTTGCGTCTTCTCTCTTCAACCCCTCAGTCAGTCAAAGGTTCGCTTGCCATGTTAACATTATGACGCCAGATGGCAGGACGTAGTACCAGCAGTCATGTGGGTCAGAAGACCTATGTCGTGGAGCACTTGGACCCGGAGCTAGAAGCCTGGTCAGCTCTGGAGTATAGAACTATTGCTGAAGAGTCCCACGGCTCCGGAGCTCGTTTCCTTTTGTCCTCAGTACCGCCAAGCTTGCAGTTACCTGATGTGCTGAAGCACACCCAAGGGCTGGAAGTGGAGCAACAGAGTGTGGAAGTGCTGTTCGCTGACCGGAAAGAACGTGTCTGCCTACTCGACCCTGCTGCTTCGAAGGAACTGAGTCCAGAAGATGGCGATTTATTTGATGTGTTTCTGTTCGGGGGCATCCTGGGTACGGCGATCAATCTGTATCAAGAACATTCGGCCAGTTAACGTTGCTGTAGGTGATGATCCACCAAGAGGTATGCTTCTTCCATCTGGAAAGCCTCAAA
>JAKLMF010000382.1:1402-17322 GCA_022813555.1 Botryosphaeria agaves | reverse complement strand
GTTGTAGATCGTGGACAGCACTCCTCCGTCCGTAGGCGCGCTTCTCTACACCACCAATTGCACTTCTCACTTGGCCTGCACTTCTCACCAATCCCATACTCTCGTTTGCCGTAGCTTATCTCCACATCGTTCGTCGCATTCTCACCTTGTCGTCATTCACTGTGCGCTCCTTCACCGCAACAAAGCCGACCTGCACAACACACCCCACTATGCGCAGAACTTCGAGTATCCTGGGAGCAACTGCCAGGCACCATTCCAGCCAGTGACTTGGATTGGCAGGCGCACTCCGCGGACCCGTACCTGCGTCACAAGCTGGCTCGTTCGTGTCACTCCGGTCATCTTCTTCTCCGCCATCACCGCTGCCGGCGCCCAAACACCGCCTTTGCCTTCGAAGCTCGTAAACAGTAACATCTGTAGAGGAACAGCACTACCAGACAAAACCGCAGTCGTGTTCAGGCGTCGTGTCACTAGTGTACATTACGCATGATCCTGAGGGTTGGAGCACCGTTACTGCCGACAATAGATCCGTCAACATGGTCAAGGCGGACTACAGGAGGGACTATTATGCCGACCTCGAACTTCGACCGAACGCGGACACGGAGGAGATCAAGAAGCAGTTTCGGAAGCTAGGTTGGTTGGATGAGGAAGCTGAGAGGATTTCAGAAAATTGACAGTCATGCAGCACGCCTCTACCATCCTGACCGCAATCCAGGCAAGGAACCCGAATACGTTCCCAAGTTTCAATCCATACAAGCCGCCCACGAGATTCTCACAGATACGGAGCAGCGAGTCAAATATGATGCGGATCGGAGAAAACATGGCCTCGTGTCAACGTTTCCACGGCCAAGCGTGCCGCCTCGAAGCGCATTCACAGCCAGTACGAACTTCCCTCCACCTCCTCGACGAACTGCGACAACTGCAGGGCGGCCAGACTATCAAGATTCTTTCAGACCATCTGCTGGAACAGCTCGCTTCAGAAACTTCCCAAAACCGCCCACCGCAAAACAGGCTGGTGCGACAGACGATGCTCAACAGAGAACGAACAACTTCTATGCTTGGCAGAACATGGGTCCTGGGTCGAGAGGTTCACCAGTGCCGCCACCTCCGCAACCACCTCGCGGTGGAAACTACGCTTCATCATCTTCGGAGTCGGCTTGGGAGACGTACAACAGGAACAGGGCGCAGAGGAATAACGCTGCGAAGACCCCGAAAAAGCCGATGGGATTCGACCCTGCTACACCTGGCGCAGACGAACCTCAGGCGCGTGGCACGTCGGGCTATGCCCGTCCGGGTACGAACAGAACGCAGACAGACATTCCCTCTACTCAATCAGCTTTCGACAACACACGACCCACACCGCCAAAACCAGATCCGTTGGCACAATTCCGCTCTCGTAGTGGAGAGGAGGTTCCTTTTGCTGAAGGCAGCCCAAGGATAAGAACACCATACACCGTTTTTGGCGGCGGAGAAAAGACATATTTCTCCAGTGAGGCATTGAGGCGCTCAGCGAGCACGCGTGACCAATCCCGTCGGCCCCAATCATCTGAGCAGACAGCTGCGCCAAACAGCTCCCCGCGGAGCAGTACACGCCATCGCAGCGCAAGCCCAAGCTCTAGGAAAGCACACGCAGATCCATCCAGACAGGAAGCGGAGGCGGGCTGGCAGTCGCCGCGTTTCGGCACTAACGCTGCTCATTCGCAGCCAAGGAAGGAGGCCAGAGCTAGGTTCGAGATGCACGATAGCAGTGACGAGTCCGATGAAGACTCTGATAGTGAGTCGTCCCCTCGCCACGGTAGGCGAACAGAGAGATCCTCTGCCCCTGAACCGGAAAAGATGTTCTCGGGTAATCCTCATTCTCGACACCATACACAGTTTCCAGCATCCTCTGGAGACTTTTCAAATCGGCCCAAAGCCGAACCATCGCCTTCGTGGGCTAGATCTAACGGAACGTCTGCACACGGTGGACAGTTTTCACCGCATGTGCCGGCGGGGAGTCCTGCTAACGGGACTGCAAGAGGTTCGATGAGTGGCCTAGGGCAGAAGAGCAATTCGACAATGTATGAACAACCTTTTCCAAACAATCTGTCTCAATCTCAAACTCAGCCTCAATCCACCAATCAAGCCACACCACGGTCTTTTCGCTGGCCGTTTGGCGGTGATAAGAACAATGGAGGCAGCCAGCTGCCGCCATACTGGGCTTACCCTTCCAGTGTGGCGCCTCCCAAGATGCCAGTATCTGGACAGACGCCTCACAAGCGGCAGGCTTCTCAACAAGCTGGGCCGACACCGACAAAAGTGTTCCCGTTCGTCCCTTCCTTCGAAGCTTGGCAACCACATCCGCGTGTCAGCAAGACAATGGATGAGTTTGCCAGGAGTTCGAAGGGAGGGACTCAGTCGTCAGTTTTTACTACAAGTTCGTCATCAAACGAACAGAGCCTCGCTAACACTACACCTAAATTCAGCTTCTCATTCCCAGACCATTCATTTGTACCGCCGCCTCCCGACTTTCGAAGCAGAAGCACTGAAAGCATCAATACGAAGTTCTCACCGGGTGAATGGAATGGAAAGTTCGAAGGAGCCCCGGATTATTTCGGTCCCTCTGGCGCTCGAAAAGACAGTCGCTCACAATCGCGACATTCGCCTGTCCGTGGCTCTACACCACTTCGCAAGACTTCCACGTCACAGCAATCACCCGTTAATGACACTCAGGGCAACTCGTTCGCCTCTAATGGTGATTCACACTTCACGTTTCCAACGTTTCCACCACCGCCGCCGCCACCGCCGCCCAGGCTGAGCGAGCCGACCGTACCTCCAGCTGGAAAAGTGCAATTCTCAGCAGACGAATGGGCCAAGACGATGAAAGATCCGAGCTTGTTTGTTCCTCAACCGAAACCTCCATCTCCGGTCCGGCCTGGCTCCGTATCCTCCTCCGTACGGCGTCCCAAGACGCCTCGGCAACGGGCGGCGACAGCAGGCCCGAAGCTGCCCACAACGGTGCCCAAGCCGGTCAGCGTGAGCGAAGTCATCGACGAGTCGGACGTACCCAACAGCGCTCCCAGCACTGCTGGGGGAAGCCTAGACGAAGAAGCCGTCCAAGACGACAACGCCATGGACATCGACGGCGCAACGCCCCAACCCACCAGTAGCCACGGCCAACAACCCCGCCTCGTCCCCGTACAGCCCACCCGCCCCGAATGGCGCGACCAACCGACATCCCCCGTCCACCACCACCAGCACCAACACCACATTCCACCGCCTCCACCTTTCCCGCCTAAACAGCCCGACGTCACCCTTAACGACCTCCAAAACGTTGCCCCCTTCACCCCCGCCGCCGAAGGCCTCAAAACCCTATCCTCGGACCTCTCCACCACCCTCCCCTTCCCCTCCCGCCCCTCCCCCTCCCACCCCACCAAACCCGCCTCGCCGCAACCGCTCATCCTGCCGCACCCCCCCAAAGCCCCCCAACCACCGTCCACCACCGAGCGCCTCACGCAGGCGGCGTGGAGCAGCTACCTCGCTCACATGCGCGTCTACATGACCGAGTGGAACCGCTTCAACAAGCGGATGCTGGAGCATTTCGGGGCCCGGCAGGCGCTGGCGGAGGAGATGATGGAGGGTGGGTGGATGGAGCAGGTTGGCGAGGCGACGGGGAGGATGGGGGTCGAGGGGTATTTGAGGGGGTTGAGGGAGGATGAGAGGGTCCGCATGCATTGGACTATTAGTTGTGAGCGGCATCGGGAGGCGGTGGAGGGTTTGGAGGGGGTGAGGGAGAGGGTGGGGAGGGAGGGGGTTAGGAGTGTGGTGTGATGTGATGGGTGGGTCGGTGCTGTGTTGTGATTCTTGGAATGAGCGATTGATGTCCGCGTTGATTTCTCTCTCGGCTGAACAACTCTTCTCTTGAATCGGGCTTCTGCTGCAAGCGTCGGCGTTGTATGGGACTTGGCTTCTGGGAAGGGATCTCGTGTTTCGTTTTCAATCGGCTCTCCTCTTCAGCACATGACTGACGAATCGGTTTCAAGGTAATGAGTCCCGGAAAGACAGCATATACCCTAGTGCCAACGCTCACGCTTGTATTATAAGACTTCTCTTGTTCAGCGATACAACTTAGAACCAATTTCCGTCTTACACTCCTGATTCGTTTAAAGAGCAGTCTGTTCTAATGATATGCTAATGCGGCTGTTATGAAGTCGTGCCAACACGATCTCTTTTAGTCCATGCAGTGCCGTTTGAGTGGTCACGAGATCAATCAATCACAATTACCATTAGGATTCTCTCCGTTTCTCTGTTCTGTGGGGTTGTATCGAACTTCAAGCTACAGGGCGCTTGATGGCTAGGATCAGAGCAGAGTGGGAGCGGCTAGGTGAGGAATGGGGCCCGCAGTCTGGTTAGTGAGGTAATGATGAGTCTCATCGCACTCAGGTGTGACAAGCATAATGTACAATAGGTGAGCTTCAGTAGCACAGGAAGTCGTTCTTCTCATCACCTGTCTGATGGTATTCGTGACACTCCCTCATGGTGCGTTCCAGTGTTCCGAGAGACTCGATGCGTCATGCACGTGGCAGTGGAGGCTTTTTGATCAGGCTGATGTGATGGAAGTGTTCTACGATCGTTTCCCCAGAGCACGGGTATAGGCAATTCTCAAGTGCCCAGGTTTACGAGAGAGTTGTAAAGATCTTGACACCACTCATGAATGGCACAAACGTGAATTGTGAATCCGTATCTTACGGACGTTGCACCCAGGACACTGCTTCATCAGTTTCACTTGCGATCCTATCACTTCTCGTTCGCTGATGCGTCGAGGTAGGGGGACGCGCACTTTGATGAAGCACAATACGTCCCACAGCCTCTCGGCCTCTGGCACCAGACACCGCACACCGCACATCAGCAGAAGGGGAGCAGACTGCACTCGACTGAGAAGGATTCTTTGCTTGTGTTTTCGTGCCGTCCGTAGCTCTCAAGCAAATGGCAACGCGCGCAAACCAAGCCGGTGCGCATATGTGTAAAGAATGCCAGTGTCCCACAACGCTGGCAGAACAATGACCGATTAAGGAAAACTCAGTACAAAAGGCTGTATGTCCTAATCCTCCGGTACGCCTGAGAAGAGAGATATCCGTAACCGATGCAACTATATTCAATTAGCCTTTGTCATGAAATTCTCCTTACCAACCCAAACTCACCGCCGGCAACTTGGGCACCACAACCGCCAGCGTGGCGAAGAAGTTGACGCAGAAATAGGTGAGATCGTAATGGGTATAATGCGTGCTGACAAGAAACAGAACGACGGGCACGCTGAGCAGGAACTTCTTGGCCGGGGTGTACTGGTCGCCGTTGTCGATCTGCTCCCACATGTTGAGGTTGTCGTAGGCGCCGGCGTTGAAGTCGAAGGGCACGCCGCGCACCCAGTGGAACATGATGTACGAGCCGATCATGTAGGTCAGGTTGGTCAGCGTCCAGGAGGTCTCGGGCGAGATGCCGGGGATGAGGTTGTAGAGGATTTTGAGGCAGAGGATCAGGATGAAGTGGATTGCCCAGGCGCCTGTGTCGGACGAATCATGGTCAGCTATTTCCTGCTTTTCCGTGGGGGAGACGATGTGCGCCGCCGCCACAGGGACCGCTTGTTGTTGCAGACCTTTAGCGTTCACCCACTCCGCGTTCAGGTTTGGTAATGCGGCCTGGTCACTGATGTGCTCCAGCGACTCTGGCGGCTCGGTGTACACAATGCTGCTGGATCGCCTCTTTCTCCTCGCCTTGTTCTGGCTCATGATTGCTGATGTGGACTGGCGGTCGCCAGACGCTGGATGGGCTTCGCCTGCGAAGGTGAGGGAAGTGGTGCGGTTGAGGAGTATGGGAGACAGCTTGGCGGTATTGCTGGTGGTTGTCTTGAAAGGACTGAGTTGGGCCGCAGGATTGGGCGTGTTGCAGGAACGCTTGGTGGAGTTGCGCTGATGACGGTTCAGCACAGGGATCAGCTGTAGTGTGGACTGGCTTCCGGGGATGTCTTACGTGGTCTCGGTGAACGCGCAGATTCAAGGAGGCTGTGAGGAAGAATAAAGTGGCAGAACAGATGTGAAGGTGGGCAGTAGAGCAGTGGTGAGTGAATAGCGGGATGCGTAGATGTCTGGGGAGTTCAAACCGGATACTGGGATGGTGGAGAGTGGGATGTTCTTTAGTGAGTGACAGCATTCGTGGGCACTGGCACTCCCTGGCACTCCCTGGCACTCCCTGGCAAGGCTGCACCCATCCAACCGCCCGCGGGCCATCTGCGGGCCATCACTGAACCTGTGATTCGCCGACGCGCCTTCGACGACTACAATACACATCCACATCCACATCCACATCGACACCTTCTATCGATTAATACACCCTCTGCCATGTCTCTCAGCCATATACTGGCAGACCCGCCACTTCCACCAGCTGAGCCGGACAACAAAGATGTCAGGGCTCCATACAGGTCGTGGAGGTGCGTGCAAGGGCGTGGTCGCAGCGTGTCCTCCAAGCATACAACTGACATTGCTTCAGAAAGAAGTTTCGGAAACTCAGGCTTCAGTTCAACAAGAGCTACAACGAAGGCGTCACCCTGATCAGAGACGAGCATAAAGCCCTAATCCTCGCGCGCCGTCTCCAAGAGCAGAATGAGTGCGCCCACCACACCCTCAGCCCGCTCAAGCCAGCTCCTAACAGTCACGCAGCCAATTCCTCGACCTCCTCCTCGACCTGAACGACTCCACCCACATCCCACCCCGCCTCCGCTTCGCGCTGCGCCCCCCCTCCCCCAGCGCCTCCGCCGTCCCCTCCCTCGAACCCGACATACCAGACGCTCCAGCTCTCCCAGCCGGCCCCAAACCACTTTCCGCTCTGTCCCAAACCACCCCACACACGCCCTTCCCGGCCTCCCCCGACACCCTCCCCCACGACCTCACCCTCCCCGAACTCCCGGGCTACCTCACTCCTTCCCACGAAGAAGAATACCTCTCCTCCCTGGACACCTCGCTCAAAGACCCCTCCTCCTACAACCCCGACGACACCCTCGGCCGCCCGCTGCGCCCGCTCGACCGCTGCACGCTGACGGAGAAGGACCTGCAGACCAAGAACCCCAACAGCGTCTACAACTGGCTCAGGCGCAACCAGCCGGACGTCTTCATCCAGGAGCGCGAGCAGCACAACGGCGCCGGCGGTGATGGCAACGGCCACGCCCCGTCCGAAAAGGCCGGCGGTCACGGTCGCGGGGCCGCTGCGGCCGGGGGAGCAGGCACAGCGCCCAGAGGGCAGGGGAAACGCGCGAGTATGGCGGCAGCGGCAGCGGCGGCGGCTGCCGCTGCTGCGGCAACGCCGAAAGGGGAGATGGATGCTTTTGATGAGGAGACTGGGTTTGCGGGGGAAGGGGAAGGCGGTGCGAGGGGCAAGAGGAGTAAGGATGATGAGCCGTATCGGCCGAAGGGGGGGAGTAGTCGGCCTAGTAAGAGGAAGAGGGAGGACGGGGAAAGGGGGAGTAGGAGGAAGGTTGCTAGGGCGAGTAATGTCGGTGGTGGGGCTGGGGGGGAGACGCCGGGCTGATTGGGGTGGGAAGGGTGTACGAGTAGGGGGAGAATGTGTGTCTGTTGTGTGTGTGCTAGGGAATTGAAGAAACGTCCTAGATGTGATACAATCAGGATAGGAAGCATCGGCTTGTTGGGACTTGAGCACGGGTTAGAGTTTACGTTGGCGTATGGATCGACTCTGTGAGCCCGTTAAAGCGGGATGTCGAACTCACGTGTCAAATGTCGTTAGTCTGAAGAATCATTTGAGCACCCATCTCATCGCCAGGGAGCATGAAGGGGTATCAGTAAATTCTCCATTTTGGGCGCAGATGAACAGACGCCAGAGCTATCGAATCGAACCACAGCAACCCAACGATGGCAGCATTGCTTAGGTGAAAGAACCAGAGCAACGCTCCATACATCCACATCACATCTACCGGTAGCGCCAGAGAGACAGGGTGTTGTGCCTCTTCCAGGTCTTCCTGCGACCAGCGGTGGTCTTGTTGAACTTGTGGCCCTTGCCCAGGCCGCGAGACTTCTTGCCGGTAGCGGTGAGGCCACGGGACTCGCGGTGCTGTAGTTCTGGATTAGCTCCTGACCTGTTGCAGACGGGAATTGCACATGTTTGCGCACCTTGTGGACGGGGTTGACGATCCAGTTGATGCGAGCATCGCGGCGGATGGCCTTGTGCTGCGGGTCAACGAGGATGACCTCGTAGTACTTGTAGGTGGAGTCCTGGTTGATCCAGTAGGAGTTCAGGACGCGCAAGTTGGCGCAACGGCGGCCGACACGCTCCTCAGCAGTCGACTTGAGCGAGCGCTGGTACTTGAGCTGGTTCACACCCTGGTTGGTGGGCTTGCCTGTTATCCAGATCCATCAGCACTTCGTCCTCCACAGAACCATCGAGATGTTCTTCTTCGTACCGTAGGTGGCACCCTTGGGCACAGGCCTCTTCCTTCCACCCCTCCTCACACGGCAGCGGTAGATGACATAGCCCTGCTTCGCCTTGTATCCGAGACGGCGGGCCTTGTCAGGGCGGGACGGGCGGGATGCGCGGTGGATGACGTTGAGTTGACGGACTGTTGAATGATGTACTCTCAGCTAATGTTCAACGAGTATCATCATGGGCACGGCAGTGACTAGACTGCGTGCCAGTGGCAGGTGCATTGCTTACGCTCCCAGCTATTGAAATTAGCACTGGCTCAGCAGAGACTTAGGCTGAGAGACTCACCATCGAACTCGCAGCAAGAACCGCAGGACATCGGACTGCTTGCGCTTCTGAAGCTCCTCCACGTATTTAAGGGCACCCTGTGTTGGCGGGAAAGCGATTGTTAGCCTTCGGTCTTGCGAATCCCGCCTCCATCCAGTTGCCCGATGCTCTCAGGCGATGAGACGCAGAATGGACAATGGCTTGAAAACGCTTGAATGAATCGACCGGTGTCTTTGGCACGTACCATTTTTGCGACCTGTGAGGTTAGTTGTCGTGAAGCTGAGTCTGTCGTCGATGCTCTGGAAAGCCGATGCGTTGTGGGAAGCAGTCTTGGCAGCTCGCTTATGGCTCAGACGCTTCGGCGCTTCGGCGCGGAGCTTCCGGGCTCACCTTCCAGTGCTTCCCTTTCGATGCACCGCGAACAACCGACTAGATTCTGTCCGGCAGGATTACTTTGTGCGATCGTAACATACACGTGTGGTAACGGGCCAGATGTCGCTTAGCGACTGCCAGTGTTCTCAGGTCTCTCCTTGATATCTGTACAACAAATATGCCTTTTGCTTGTTGGATGGTTCTATCTGGTATTGGACCTTGAAGTTGATACAGACGAAATCTCGAGCGACTCGTTTCTAGTAATCGGAAGCTCCGAGCAGTGCGAACCTCAAACCCGCTGTACATTCATACAGTGCTCGTCTCTATCAAACTCGTCCTTCCTCTATGTTCCTTCCCCTTTCATCATCCTCGTTCTCTTCGGCATCACTCTCCCTCTCCTCCTCGCCATCCTCCTCCTCATGCACCATCCCATACAATCGCTCCGTCTCTCCACCAATAAGCGGTGCCCTCTCACCCACCTTCCTACTGTAATGACTGCCCACACTGACTGCCAACGTAGACAGCCCATGCACCATCGTGCTGCCCAGCACAACGAAGCAAATAATCGGCCAGATGATGTTCACGGCTTGCTGTCTCTCACTAGGCAGATCTTGCGGCGGGTGCGGGTCGACCTCGGAAGTCTCGTTCTCGAGTTGTGCGCGTGCCTCCATAGCCAAGAACAGCGCACCGACGCCCATAGGGCCGAAATGTCCACAGAACAGTGCTTCGCGCCAGGTCTTGATATCTTTGATAAGCGGTTTGAGTGCCAGCATAACTGGGATACGACGGAACAGTAGAACCAGCACCAGCAGTGCTACCAAACGTTGCGGACTTAGGTAGTCATAGCCCTGGTCGCAAGGGCCCCCATTACACGCAACATTGAAGGCAGACCATGGGATTATGGCGCCAAAGTACACGAACATAGTGCTGTTGAGCAGCAGGTCGATCACATTGGCCAGGCTAGACTCGGCGGTTGCAGAAGCGAACCAGCCGTCATGCGCGAATCCGACACCGGCGCTGAAAGCTAGGAGGAAGTCGTCGACGCCGAGAGTGCTACCTACGCCGACACAGAAGAGGGCCATAAGAAGGTAAAAGACAACGTATGAGGGGCGCTCGATCATACCGCGCTTGTCGGAGAAGCGTAGGATGCGGTTCGCAGCATGTCCGATGACGAGCCCAAGAAAGATCCCAAAGGCGCACTGCCAGAGGAGCGTGATGAGAATCCACTTCTTCATAGAGCCGACGATAGTCCCGCCGGTGAAGATGGAGAGACCAATGTAGAGGAACGGAAACGATGTCCCGTCGTTGCAGCCGGACTCGGCAGAGAGCAGATGTCGAATCCGCGCTGGGATGCGCGTGGAGAACTGCGAATTGGCAAGCACACTTGCTGCGAGAACAGGGTCGGTAGGAGTTAAGCATGCGCTGATGACAAGCGCTGTCGGGACGCTTGTTTCGAAGAGCCATGCAATGAACATAGCACAAACGACCCAGCTGGTTGCCATAACCGGGCCAAGGAGGACTGCAAGACTTGTCCAGTGTTTCTTGAAGAAGTGGCGTGGAAGCTCGACGCCCACGGAGAAGACTTGCACAGAGAGTATCACCCTAGAAAACTCTTGTACGAAATCATCGGCCAACCCCCATTTCTCAGGCGTAAGTAGGCCCGCGCCTCTGGGGCCGACGGCTATGCCCACAAGAGTTGCCAACGGAGGCTCGGCGAGATGGAGACGGTTGCGAATGAAAAGAGAGAAAACGGCGTACGTGAGCAGGAAGAAAGAGAGGACGAGATAGGTGAGATGCGGGCCAGTGGCCTCGATTTGCTTCCACGCCATGGAAGATGCGGAGTGTCTTCACTGGGTACAGGAACAGAATTGGCAAAGAATGTCTGGATAGCTGCAATCAAGACAACCCTACATCTATTGGCAAATCCGACCTCCACTCAACGTGCACTTTGTGTTCTCCAGCAGAACCTGCATAGGACACATACGAGTGTATTGTCTGCTGCAGTTCTTGATGGACGTTAAGGGAACGTCTCACACTCGAGTACACCTCGGCAACCTTCATTTGCCAGACACCATGACGTCCAGCTGACAGTAGACACGGGAGCGTTCCAAGAGATTAAAACCACAAACACGGGAGTCTATCGGGATGTGTAAGTCCAGAATATCTAGTGAAGGAGGAGAAGCTTGGAACAAGTTGTACAGGTACAAACCTTGATGACCTTGGAAGGCCTCGCAGCTATGCGCAATGACGTCACACCCGCAGGAAACCTCCAGCTGCCCTCAATCCGCGACATCCCACTCTGGCGCAAACAAGACCAACACTATCTATCTCCGCCAACAATTTCCCACCTCCTCCATCTCCAAGAAACACCAAGAACACGTCTGTTGAACCATCGCACCAGACTCCCAAAGATGTCCAACCCCAACTCAAACACAACACAAACATACAGCACCTTCTCCTCAACCAGCAGCTTCTCTTACCAGGACAGCAGCGGCAACATCTCCTCCTCCCACACCATTTCCGACCCGTCCGGCACCACCATCCACCGCACCACTCAGACCGCTGGGCAGCCCGCGCAGACGGAGACCACAAGGCTGCCCCCCGGTGGTGCGGCGCAGGTGCAGGGTGGGAGGAGCGCTGCTGGCGGGCGCATCGAGGATGTGACGGATGCGGATCGGCAGTATGAGGAAAGAATCCAGGATGAGTATGCTAAGAGAGAGGGGGGCGCTTAGGGGGTGATGTGTGGAACGAGAAATGGATGGGAGAACGGCGGGAAATTGGCGACGTGCTACAATTGCGCCTTGACAGGCTGATGAGGAGGGATGGGGACGACAATGGCAGAATGCTGTGATGATACCAAAATTTAGGACGAATTGAATAAGCACTGGCTTACTGACCTCCCATGGCTCAGATCAACATCAACCAGAAACTACCTTAGGTGATCGTCGATGATGTTGTCGCGCTTCGCCACTATAATCTGGTGAAGCCTACATATCAAGGTTTGTGTCATCGTCTACTCTCAAGCCACTACAAAGCGGAGCCCCATGGCAGTGGACTGGCGAGTAACGTTTCGCGGGGAAGACACCTATCATAGTCTGCTGAACCACCTCAAGTGAACTTGGCAAGCTGGTTATAGAGCATTTCAAACGCACGACAAGTGCTAGTAGTACGAGGCAGATACCATGCTAGAAACTAGTGCCATACAAATTGCCTTTTGGCTCAGGGCATGACTATGGGCTCGCACGGTTTCCTGATTATTACGGTGGAACCTTGCGGTGGAGCTTGAGCGCCTGCTATATTCAGCACGTTCTGTTCTCTGCGTCTTGATGGCTTCCGTGAGCCCTTCTCGCTGTCCTATCTGCAGTTCTTCATCTCACGCACACACGCGCATCGAACGACTGGTCGTCTAGTATATTATCCAAATTCACATACACACTCTCTCTTCTTTGTCCCGCTGACGTGCAGTCTCTCCACAAGCCCATCTTCCCCTCGCTTCGACCTTTCGTTCAAGCCCGCAGAGGTAGATTACAGTTTAACCAGTGCAGAGATGGCCAGACGGCGGCGAGATATGTTGATCATAGCGGCCGCATTCCTCTCCATTATGTGCCTATACTGGAGCAGTGGCTCAGAGGTGGGTTGTCGCTTTTTCAGAACTCCGGCCCGCGATGTGCAATGAGCTCTTGAGTAACTTCGCACTCATCGAAGTTTCTGCAGTTGTTCGCACGAAGCACGTCGTCGCCCGCAAAGTACAAGCTGTCTACATCGTCGCAGTTCAACTCTCCCGAATCGTCAGGACCAGTGTCCTTACCCTACTCTGGGATCGCAGAGGATGTTTCGAGCATGCCGACCAAGAGCAGCCCACCGTTCCACCTTCTTCTCCTAGCGACACGAAGCAGTCCTCAGTTCTGCAAGACCATCCTCTCTTCGCTCTTGCTTGGGTACCCTCCAGCGACCATCATCAACTGGAACAAGAGCTACCGTGGGGAGACCGCAAGACACATAGGATATATGCGAGGAGTAGCTGAGTGGCTCCAGAACCTGAAGAATGTCCAAGACGATGATCTTGTGCTGGTAACGACTGGCGAGGACGCCTGGTTCCAGCTACCTCTTGATGTCCTGCTCAAGCGGTACCACGAACTGCTAAAGAGATCCAACGAACGGCTAGGAAAGCGGTATGGACTGACGCGTTCCATCCGGGACAACACTCGCGAGCCTGCAAGGCCTCGCTTCAATCAGACGATCGTCTTCGCAGCGAACAAAGTCTGTTTCCCAGGAACGCCAGACGATCCTGGCTGTGCCTGGGTGCCCGATCCACCGACGCGTGACAGTCTCGGAGGACATAGAGCGAAGAAGAGAAACGCTCAGAACAAGCAAGCATGGCCTCTTTATCCCAACTCCGGTATAATGCTAGGTCCTGCTTCCGACATCCGCGCCCTCTACACCGCCGCCGTCGACAAAGCCGAGAAAGGCTCAGCAAACGGCCAAGTCGACCAGTACACATTGGCCGACGTCTTCGGCGAGCAGGAGTACGCGCGCGAGGCGACGAGATTGGCTACTCAGGGGTTCCGTTGGACACTCAGGGATTGGTTTGCCGGCAAGAGTGGTCCCGGGATACCGTTCAAGATCGGGCCTAACCCCACGACCGCGGCTAGGTTTGAATTCGAACAGTTCCACCGGTATGAGTATGGCGTCGGGCTTGATTATGGCTCTGAGCTTTTCCAGAGCGTCTCAGGTGAGCTACCCAACAATCTCGCCTTCACGACTCACAGTTCAGCCACCGCATCTTCTTCTCTTCCAACCGCTCTGCTCCAGTCCAATGCACCGTTCGCGCTGCACACCACCACCCAAGGATCCAACGACGGCCTCCCACCCCACAACACCACCTGGGCCCATCTCTCTCTCTTGACAAACACAGCCACCTCCTCTGTCCCCGCAGTCCTGCACTTCCCCAACAACACGTCCCACGACGAGCTGTGGACGCATCTCTGGTTCCAGCCGCACGCACGCACGCGCTCTGTTGGGCGCGTACCTGCGCGACGCAGCAGCGGACGGAGAGCGGGAATCGCAGGATTTGAGAGGGGGAAGGGGAGGCGTGTGGACTGGGAAGGGGGAGTGGTTGGCGTGGGAGGAGGTGTGCGGTGGGATGGGCGAGGGAGAGGTCTTTGGGGATGGAGAGGGGGCTAGGGGCGAAGAGAGACGAGAGATGGAACAGGATAGGGAGTCTAGCTTGGTCAAACGGCGGCATAGATGTGTTATCTGATACCCTCTTTCTTGGTGGACGTATAGATGCGAATGAGGTTCTGACAGTCTTGCACTAGTTAATGAAGATGCGACAGCGTCATATCACGTAAGGTTTTGTTGATAATCACAAGGGACGATATTGATCCCAATACCCACCCAACGATATCCCTACCGAAGGTAGAGCTGGTTTCTTGAATGTGGGTCTGTCAAAGCTGTCAAAGACAACCAGTCCCCTGTCTCAGCATGCGAGCGGACCGAGGCCTCGTGAATGCTTGATTCGACATGCCTCTTGGCTGCCTCGGTGCTTATCGCCTGGGGATTTGGTGGCGATTTGCTACATGTACTTTTACATATGTGTGCATCTCACGTCTCGCTTAGATGCGGGCGGCACTCAGCAGGGTCTGACGCGTCATTCGGCACTCCAACGGCGTTTTGTCGATCTTTCAAGTCCGGAGACTCCTTCGATATTTTTAGGACATGAAAGGATTTTGCAAGCATTGCAGAGACATGTGCAGCAAGCAGTACTTGTGGGAGGACGGTTGGTTGGCGCGATTCAATGAGCATTGAGAGACGGCAATCGCACCTTGAAGAGAGAGTCAGTCCGCAAGCCAACGGCTTCGGTGTTCCGGGGTCTGAGGATGCGAATTGACGTTTGCCATGCTGACTGTCGCACTCTTAGCTAGCCATTTGGCGACTCTGACGTACAGTAGAGGGAGAAAGCGCGTGGTCATGGTGGTTTCGATGGCCTAGACCGCACGGCGCTGCAAGAGGAGGTAACGGCGGCAGGGAGCGGCTCCAAAATCTAGCCAATCACAGTACGAGAAGGGGACGCCGAATGCAAACATGCCTGTATCAGAACCGTCTCGCTCCCCCAGAACCGCTATCGGGGTTTCCAATGCAGATTGCAGTCTCTGGGATGGCAATTGCTACGGGTCTTGCTACCCGTGCACGCTAGCTTGGCAGGTCCTTCCTCTTGCCGTGCCTTCTTTCCATTCTCTCACAATATCACCCCTCGTCTGGAAGATCGCGTTTCCGCCTTGTTGGCCTTTGTTCAACTGGCTGTCCGCTCCGAACAGCGTCTCCGTCAACGGCAAAGACCAATTCCTTGGAGGTCTTGACGATATTACAATTAGTGAAATTGAAGCCCGGCTTGTCCATATGCAGTGAAAGTTTGAGAAGTCGCTCGCACCAAATATCTACTGCAGGAGTCCCAGTTCGAGGACCTCGGACGACCGATGCTAAAGTACATGAACCCATCGATCAGCTGGTTTGGAACGGAGCAGACTCGGCCGCCGGATCCAGCCAATTATGACTATGGATACTATCCGGACCTAGGGTCGAAGCCCATGTACGAGCCTTCGCAGATGTGGCCCTTCGATCCTGAGCACGCGTATCCAACCCCCGATGGTCAATTGCACCCTCATCAGTATAGTGTGAGCGGCATACGCGGCGCAGAAACGATGGCTGTGGACACAAAGTCAGGAAACACGGCCGGTGTGGACGGGGTCCATAGAGATACGCAAGGGCAGCAGATTGACGGAGAAACTGTACCAAAATCCACGGCGAGACGAGGAAGGCCA
>JAKLMF010000381.1:0-17330 GCA_022813555.1 Botryosphaeria agaves | reverse complement strand
CATCCTCTTCCTTGCGAAAGACCTTGAAGAGAAAGCAAAGAAAGTATTCTTTGCACGCCAAGGCAACCAACCAGCAACAGCTAGGTTCATCGACGCTTTCCTCAAGAAGTGCGAAGACTATAATGGAGGTGTCATGGAGAAGGACGAGAAAGAGACCAAGACGCAACTTGGAAAGCTGATTGACTTCTTCTCGAGAACTCTGCCCGAACCCTCACGAACTGCAGAGGACTTGTGGAAGTTTGCTAGAATGCATGATCGCCGTTGTTACCAACTGCTTCGCTTTTGTATGGCTCCGGAGAGCGACTACAGGAGAATTCAGAAAGCCATAAAAGAGTTCACGAAACGAATTGAAGACGCTTCCTCGGCTGGCGCCACGATGCTGGACACATTAACCCCGTTGATATACCGTGCTAGCAACCTGGTATACAACAAGAGCCATGTGCCGGCGATCATACACTTCTCACGAACCAATGAGAAAGATCTGGGTGAGACGGCACACGAGGTCCTCAGGGAGCTTTCGACGCACAACCCCGAAGTGTTCAAGACACACATCAAAGAACTCTGCGAGTCTCTCGAAAGCGAAGCGCCTACCTTGGACAAGCGTAACGGACCTGGTGCGGTCAACGATCTCAAAGCTTGCGCCGGCTTTGCACAGAAGTATCCCAAAGAAATACCGAAGGACAGGAAATTCGTCCAGTCCATGCTTAGTTTCGCTCTACACGGCACCCCTCCAAAGGCGGCGAAATACGGTGTGTCCATTATCATGGTCACAACGGATAAGAAGGAGATGTATGCCAAGGACATCTTGCAAAGATGCATGAAGAAGTTCGAATACGGTACTGGAAACTATCTAGCACGGCTTGCGGCTCTTAGCCAGCTTGTGCTTGTGGCAGCTAAAGAGATCGAGGATGACATCGACTCCGTGATGGCTGTTGCTATCGATCAAGTTCTGCTTAACCCCAAAGCAATCCCTGACAGGGACGAGACCAATGGAGTGAAGGAGCCTGAATGGGCCGAAAATCCTGACGACGATTGCGTAGCCAAGATTTGGGCTTTAAAGATACTTGTCAATCGTCTGAGATCCTGCGATGAACAGGAGTCAATAACGGAGATCGCAAAACCTATCTATGCACTCCTCAATGGTCTTATCGCAAAGCAAGGCGAGCTATCCACCAAGAAACAGTCGCCAAAAGCGCACCAGTCCCGGCTCCGTCTCCTAGCGGCTCAACTCCTCCTGAAGCTCTCCACAGACAGGCGCTTTGATGCGCTCTTGGCCGCCAAGGACTTCAACCAGCTTGCTACCGTCGCCCAAGACAGTCTTCAGAATGTCCGCGCGGGCTTCGTAAACAAGCTGATGAAATACCTCAGCCAGAACAGGCTACCTCGTCGTTACTACACCATCGTCTTCCTACTCGCATACGAACCTGCAGAGACTCTCAAGGAGAGCGCCGTCACCTGGGTTCGCGCGCGCTCTGCAGCTTTCGCACGGCAAAAGGATACAGCTATGGAAGCGCTGTTCGCACGTTTCATAAGTCTACTGGCACATCATCCTGACTTCTACCGGGATCCGGATGCAGAGAAGGACGTCGACAACCTCAAAGATTACGTGCAGTATATCATGTTCTACCTCAAATGCGTCGCCACAGAAGAGAATCTCTCGCTCATCTACCACGTAGCACAACGCGTCAAGTCTGTTCAAGACGGCATCGACCCAGCCAAGAGCGATAACCTGTACTTCCTGTCGGACCTGGCACAGGAAGTGATCCGAAGATACGAAGAAGCGCACGGCTGGTCAATGCAAGCGTGGCCAGGAAAGCTGAAGATGCCCTCAGGCTTGTTTGCCGCACTGCCAAACCATGAAGTCGCGCAGCAGATTGCGATGAAGCAGTACGTGCCTGAAGCACTTCTTGACCAGCTGGATGACCTGGTCAGAGCCAACCTGAAGTCCAAGAAGGTGTGTACCCCTTAGTTTGTAAGGCAATATATGTTGATACTAACCATGTGACCAGCGCAAACCAGACAGCAGCGGCGATCGCGCCAAGAAGCGCGCCAGGACAGCCAGCGGTTCAGGCTTGTCGCGGCCAAAGGCGCTGCCCATCGGAAAGTCCAAGGGGGCCCGTACACCGAAGAAGGCCAAGGCGCGCAAAGAGGACGTGGTGCCGTCAAGCGAGCGCCGACGAAGCGGTCGCAACGTGGGCCAGAAGAGCTATGTGGAGTCAAGTGACGAGGAACAGGACGAAGACGTGCAGATGGAGGAAAAGTCCGACCAAGCGGAGGGTGGCGCTGACCAGAGCAGTGAGAGCGAAATCGAGGTGAAGCCGCCTCCGACCAAAAGCACGAAGAAGACCAGCGGTGCTGCGAAGCGCAAGGGGACGGTGAATGGGAAGAAGAGCAAGGAGAAGGTGTACGAGATATCGTCTGATTCGGAAGAGGGGTTGTCTGAACCTCCTGACAGCGATGAGGAGGGTTGATCGGCTTCTCTTCTACGCGTGCTGTTCTACCGTTGGTCTGGACGGAGTTGTGCTTCTGGGGGCGGGCGTTCTTCTGTGGGGAGGTAATTCTACGGCAGCGGGGGAGTTTCATACCCGGGGTCAAGATATGATTGTTCAAGTACTGTTATCATTGTCATTCCCATACTGCATATAGGTTTCATGTGTCTATTAGGGTAGGGTATAATCAAGGACGACTAGATACTGCAATTCCAGATGAGTTTTCCGGCGTTTTGGTGTGTTAAATTCGATAGCGATATCCAGTTTCGAGAACACACGAGATTGTTATGTCTCTGAGTCGATCTCCCGCCGTAACGTGTGGGGAAAGGATGGGGTTAGAGGTGCTAAACCTAGACTAACCCGATTAGGAGGACCCTGAGGCGTTCACCTCAAGGTTCCGCTATCAGAGCCGCAGCCGACACTACATCATCGCCGGCATAACCTTCGTCAACACAGCTGCACTCCGTACATGCCTCACCCATAGGATCGAATCCTATTACACAAGGCGTGAGAGGTGCCCATCATGGCCGGCGCCGCCGCTCGCAAAGGTGCGCTCAAATAAATCACACTTGCTTTGTCTGACCTTAGAGCTAATACAGCCCACTATAGAGCCAGCCTCAACTGCCCAGTCTTCAGACACTCAGACCCCGGACTGGAAGTCGAAACCGACCCTTGTTGACAAGTCTACCTACCAGAAAGTGTTCAAGGAGAATCCCGTCGGCAATGTAAAGACAATCCGAGTGAAGAAGTCAGCACCGAAACAGACAAAGCCGGGCAATTGGAAGGAGAGCGAGATCATTGGTATGTTCACGTGAACACTATATACTCATCGCTACTATTAGCATCACAAAGCTTACGACTGTTTCACTACGACAGAATCCAACAAGACCTCCGATGCAAATGCTAGCGAACCCCAACCCTCCGTCATTAACTCACCGCACTCGACCGCCCGCGTCGTCTTTCCAACCGGCCAACCTATGGCAGACAAGATAGACATCGTAAAATGCAACCACTGCAAAAGAGTCGTCGCCAAGGGAGTCGCCGAAGACCACATCAAGCGATGCCTAGACAAAAAGCACGCCAAAGCACAGCGCAAGAAAGAGGCCAAAGAAGCCAAAGATGCCGCCCTCCGCAAGGAAAAAGGCGGCGACGAAGCCGACGACTCCCAATCAAAGAACGCCCGCAAGTCTGCCGTCAAAGGTTCACTCGACGACACGAAGCTGGGCAAGAAGCGCAAGGTCGATGCGGACGCGGAGAAGGGACCGAATGCGAAGAAGAAGAAAAAGGACGAGCCGAAGGCGAAGCCGCCAAAGCCGAAGCAGCCGGTGGATGTGGAGAAGCAGTGCGGAGTGCTGTTACCGAATGGAGCGATGTGTGCCAGGAGTCTGACGTGCAAGAGTCACTCGATGGGAGCGAAGAGGGCGGTGCCGGGACGCAGTCTGCCGTATGATGTGCTACTGGCGAACTATCAGAAGAAGAACCAGGCTAGGCAGCAGAGTAAGTCCTCCCGTTCTCCTGCTACGAGACGTCGAGGGATGGAGTTGCCGTCTCTCTCTCTTCCTTCATCAGTCTCCCCCACAAATTCTCCCATATCGCCGATGCTGATCATCCGACTTCACAGGAGCCATCATCGATGCCAACGCCCCTCTCAACGACGAAGACGCCGCCCACGGCCCCGTCGACTCGGACGAAGAGAAAGAGGCCGTCATGGCCGCGATCGCGCGCTCCCACCCCCAGCCCCTCGCCACCCGACCCGTCATCTCCACCCGCTCAAAGTATCAGTTCATCCGCATGAAGGAGATGCTGCACAACGCGCTCGGCGGCAGTCGCGGGGCGGGGCTGTTCTCTGTGGCTAGCGCCCCGGCGGGGGAGCCTCACCAGAGTGGACCGGGGTATGGAATGTTCGGCGCGCCGTCGTCGGCACCGCATGCTGCTGGTGGAGATGGTGGTGGAGGATTTGATGGGCATGCGAGACGGATGAGTGGCGTGGTGGGGACGAGGCAGATTTTGCCGGGGCAGCTGCCGCCGCCGGCGAGGAAGGCTAGTGTTTCTGGCTAGGCTTGAGCGGTGCTGGCGAAGGGGCTCAGAGGGTGTTACTTGGCGTATCAGGCATTTCTCGGATTGGTGGGCAGGTACGTGGGATGAGTGGATTGCATTGGGTATGGCGCTTGGATTGGGAATGGAGGGGCGGGTTGGATCAAGCAGGTTAAGATGGGAGGCCTCAAGGCCGGATACGGATATACCCAAATTGCAACTTTCTATCTTGCTTTCCCCAGTAAGCTCCTCATCATGTGACCGGATGGTGGACCGAGTCTCGTCCCCTAAAGTTGGTAGTATCCTGCCTGATAACTGATGCCGTCGACCTCGCTATTATGTGGTATCCCGAGGCGCCCAAAGCTCCTATCCCACTGTGCGCATCCCGTCAAACTCTTACTACTTCATACTGCGACAGAGACTTCTGCCTGATTAAAAGACGATTTGACTGCATTAAATTTCGTCTTTGCCGCCTACGTAATCTTCGCAGTCGCGTTTCAAGCGGATCCAGCGGAAACTCGTGTAAACCGATGTAGCAAGAGACGCACACGGCAAAGCCTGAACGGCCAGAAACAAAGGTGACAATCAGTTCGTGCATGTAGGTCACTGATTTGTCATGAAGATCAGAGTCTCCAGAATGCCATTCTTGTGGTAGAAGATTTTGACCAAGACAACCCAGTCAGACAACAGCTCACAGGAAGTGAATGGTGAATGACTACTCTCTTGGGCAAATATGTAACATGAACTTTGAGAGCACACCGTTGAGGGACTGGCTTTTTCACAACAATTCTCTTGATACATGTGCCTCCAGCCTCCAGCTACTTCATCATGGCCGACTTGACAGGTCGTGGCAGCTATCAAAGTAGGTCGAATTCAAACCGACAACCCTGACGTGGAGATACAAAACGCCATGGCAGCGCAGCTAACTCTCTTCTCCCACCAGGCTACCAAGGTCCAAACCGCCATTCCGGCCTCCCTCCCCCAGCCTCCCACATCCGCGACCCCCGCCTCGTCCTCCTAACCCGCTTAATTCCTGACATCTTCGCATCCAAGGATGTCCTAGATATCGGCTGCAACGCCGGCGTCACAACGGTCCAACTAGGTACGTTCTCCCTCCTCCTATATTCATTACCTCATACACCCAGGTCGCCCTCACCATTGTCCACCGTAGTCCATCTCCCTTACGATCCACGCCCTCACTAACAAACATCACACCAAACAGCCCTCAACTTCGCCGCCGCAAGCGTCGTCGGCGTCGACATCGACGCCGACCTGATCAGGCGCGCAAAGAGCCACCTCTCCTTCCGCTGCTCACGTGTGCGCCCAGCGGCATCCGGCAGCGGAAGCTCAGGAGAGGAGGTCAATTACTTCCCCAGCTCTGCAGTGGTCCAGCACGGTCACCGGCCTCTTCTCCCCGCCCCCTCCCACTCCCAAAGCCGTAGCGACGGCGACGGAGCAGATACGCACAGCACAGCCCCATGCTCACCACCCCCATCCTTCCCCCCCCGCGTCACCTTCATCCGCGAAGACTTCGCCGCCCCAAGCCCCCCTTCCCCCGCAATCTCCAGACCCTTCGACACCATCCTTGCCCTCAGCGTGCTCAAATGGGTCCACCTGGCCCACTTGGACAGCGGGCTCCTCCTGTTCTTCCGGCGGTGCTTCGACTCCCTTCGCGACGGCGGGTACCTCGTTCTCGAGGTGCAGCCGTGGAGTTCGTACGGCAAGGCCGTGGGGCCGAAGAAGGCGCCGCGGTGGAAGGGGAGGCTGGAGTTCCTGCATCTAAGGCCGGAAGGGTTCTCGGAGGGTTTGCGGGGGTTGGGGTTTGTGGAGGTTGCGGTGAGTGAGGAGTTGGCTAGGCGGATCGTGGTGTACAGGAAGCAGTCGTTGGAGCCGGGGATAGAAAGCATGGTGGAAGAAGCGGGGTGACTGCACAGCACGCGTTTAACTTCTCGGATTTCTACAATATCCAGGGGTTGTACGACTTGCTACGCAACTCCACTTCATCCTCTCCGCATCAGCGGTGATAAACCCCCGCATTCGCACTATTGATCAAATCAATCCCCTCCTTCCTCCACGTATCCGGCTCCGCATAGCTCGTCACATTCGCATCGAACACAAAGTCCATCGGGTTCGCCACATCATACCTCGGCCACGCCTCCACGCCCCCAAACCCAGCCTGATCCCCCCCAACCCTAAAGCTATTCGGATCCAAATCATGCACGAAGCTGACCCAACTGCTGTCCATGAGCCGCGCCAGCTCCGTGTAGCTCTCGCTCTTGTTGGTGAAGGGCGGCACGGCGGCGGGCGCGTAGCCCACGCCCTCGAGGTTGTAGAAGACGAAGGAGACCTCCTGGAAGTGGGTGGCGCCGATGATGGGCGGGATGCCGGCGGGGATGGCGTTGAAGCGGTAGCAGTAGGCGGGGACGTTGGCGGCGGCCCAGGTTTGGCAAGTCAGGCGGCGGGCGGCGATGAAGACGGCGTCGCCGAAATAGGCGGCTGAGCGGCCTGGTGGGGGGGTTAGGGGGTGCTTGGTTTGGAGGAAGGGGGGAAGGGGGTCTTAGGGCAGTGGACTGGATGGATGGGGAGGAAACTTACGGAATTGCGCTCCGAATGGAGGGCCGGGGCGGAAGTCAGGGGGTAGGTTGAGTGGAATGCCGACAGAAGGGTCATCTGGGTAGGCCTCGAGAAGTTGGTTTGCAAAGGGAGCGGGTGCGCCGAGTTCGATAGTGGGGTCTACAATATGGACTTGTTAGGACGCAACTGTGTATTTGGGGAGTAGTTGATGACGGAATGACTTACGGGTGATGAGGTTGTAGAAATCCTCGGTGGTGTTCACACCCTGTGGGCTGAACGCGGTGCCCTCATTGGTGTTGGCGCCATCAATGATGGGCACATGAACGAACGCGCCTTCAGCGAGTTGGATCGAAGTGTACTTCTCGATGAAGTCGCCGTCTATGGTAGGGTTCCAGGTGGTTGCAAGCGCAGTCGTGTTGAATACGCTGTTGAGGTTGGCAAACGGTGCCTCCCGAAGACACTGCAACTTATCGGTGGCATCAGTGCAATTCGCGTTCTGAACCACAGAGTCGAACCGCTGCTGGTTCGCTGGATTGGCGGTGCCGTTGAGTGGCCGGTAGAAGACTGGATTCCCGCTCTGCATGATCGCGGCACGGAAGAGTTTATCGTCGCGACCTCCGTAGGCGGTTAAGTGGAAGCCGACGCTTGATCCACCTGCACTTTCACCGAAGATGGTGACCTTCGTTGGATCTCCTATGATAGACGTAAGCCAAAGCTGTATTTCTCTTGGTGTTGCATGAGAACAAACCTCCGAATGCAGCAATATTCTCCTGAACCCAGTGCAAGGCCAGACGCTGGTCACGGAGTCCGTTGTTGGCGTTGCCCTCTCCCAGAACTTCCTGTGAGCTGAGGAAGCCCCAAGCAGCGAGGCGGTAGTTGATCGAAACGCCAATCACAGGCTTGCCAATATCGACGGAGTTCTGAACCATGAAGGAGAGGTTGTAGCGCTGGTCGACGCCTCCTCCCTGGTAGTAGCCGCCACCATGAATCTGGAGGTCTGTAAGCCATTGCCAATTCATGGTTATGAGAGGCAGAAGCGAGCCATAGAACTTACCCAAAAAGCTACAGGGAGTGCCTCGGAGTTGTCGACGCCCGCCGGACGTATAACGTTGAGGTACAGGCAGTCCTAACACCAACAGTTAACCGCATATTCGTGCATACTAAGTGTAGTAAACTCACTTCGGATACGGGATAATTCCATTGGTCGCTCCCATAGCCAACACACTCCGCTGAGTACTGCATGGCATCATGCGATCCACTCCATGCAGAGTTCAATGAGTGCGGAATTCGGAACCTGAGGTCTCCAACCGGAGGCTGGGCGTACGGCACACCGAGGAAGAAGTCCTGGTCATACTCTGCGCTGTAGACGCCAGTATAGGTACCGTTCTTCACATTCGCGGTAGGCGCTGCTCCCCCGGAGCTGCCACCTCCGTTGCTGCCAGATCCGTTGCTGCCAGATCCGTTGCTGCCAGACCCGTTGCTGCTGTTCCCATTGTTGCCGTTCCCATTGTTGCCGTTCCCATTGTTACCATTCCCATAGTTCCCGGACCCATGGTGGTCAATGCCATAGTTGCCATGTCCGTGGTCACCATTCTCATAGTTGCCGTTCGTGGGGACAGCAATGGCACTGCAGGCCAATGCTAGGAGGGCAGCACACGCGGACCGCATTGTTTGCAAGATCTGACGGCCAGCAAGCAAGACAATGGCAGAGAGGAGGGGGTGAAGAAGGCATGACGAAGGAGAAGCAAGCCACTATTTATCTCGGGGCAATCGACAGTGAACGGAACAATGACAGAGAGAGGTTGGCTAGTGGGGGGTTAGTGGGCAGGTGAACGCCATGTGGAGACGGAGAAAGATGTCCATCTGCGGGGAAAGCTCCTATGATTTGCGTGTGCCAGGCACCCGAGGCACGCTTCTCCGCAAAAGCCAGGTTTAAGGCGTGGAGATCATGGTTCACTGCGGAGAGGCGAAGCTCCCGATGCGACTTGCCGATGTCACTCGACATGGAGCCATGACGCCAAGCTGCATAGTCGGCTGAACAACGGCGGTTTGCGAGTCAAGGAAAGCTCACCGAACAAGCTCGACCGACTCTTGCACGGCATCCTCGTAGTGGGACCGTGCAGGTTTGAGCAGAAGGATATGAGAGAAGATGACTAGAAAGGACTGGGTGATCCATGCTTGCTGAACACCTTCGCTAAGCGATGACAGTCTAACGGCATCTATCCTGACCGTCTATTATGCCAGCGTAGTGTCTACGAGCAACGCCAAAAACATGCAAGAGCTGTTCCGATCCAATACTGGCCGCCAAGTCGGCAAAACCGAGTCCCAGTTCTCTGTTCAGTGTCCTCCCGTCGTTGGCAGACCAAGATAGACTTTAAACGAGTCATAGATCAGCCATTGGAAGGCTGTCAAGGTCCCGATCATCACTATCCTGACCGGCAAGCCGTTCCAGAGGCCCTTGAAGCCGATGTTGCCATATATCCTCGTCATGGCTCCGAGCGCGCCTTCACCCGCTTTCCGGTCGCTGTTCAACTTCGACACCATCACGTCTGCCGGATGAGAGACGACCGCACAGCCGATCCCCGCGATATAACCGCCCAAGAACGAGACTCCGGTCTGCTGCAACGCGTTGAAGCTCTCCTTCGGCTTGCCCAGCGTCTTGTAAATCCGCGCCACCGCGCTCTCAAACGTCGCGAACTTGACCATGGTGTACGGTATCTGCCTGCCCCACAGCGGATACAGCCCCTTGTACAGCCCAGAGTACCCCTCCTTGCTAACGATCTTGCTCCACCCCTCCCTCAAGTTATGCGCGTACGGCGGCAAGGTCGTCTGCATCCGGACCTTGATCGCCTCCCACGGACACAGCATGAGGTCCGCGAGGAACTCGGCCGACGCCGACGCGCCCAGGTACACGACCGTCTTGTTCATGTTGGGGAACATCCGGTCGCCGTACAGGTACTTGAAAATCTCGTAGAAGCCGTACTTGCCGGCGCCCTGGAAGGAGTAGCCGATGAAGGTGGGCGACCAGCCGAAGAAGACGCCGCGCAGGCCGGAGCCCCGGTAGATTTCCCGCCATGCGTTTATGTTGGATTTGTAGATGTTAGGGTCGACTTGACGCCGGCATTTTACGAGGTCGAGGGGGGTGACGGATGCGTGTGTTGGGCCGCAGGCTGGCAGGCTGTCAGCAAGAGATCGTTTAATGATATTGTGGCTGCTGGTGAGTACCAATGACTCCACCCAAAGTGCATGCAGCAAAGTATGTGCCCGAGAAGAGCTCGATCTTGCGCTGTGGTGATACGGCGCCAGGCGCTTTGAGGTCTGGCGCTTGTTGCATCTTGCAGTTGTGTGAATCTGAAGCGTGTGTTCCAAGGGAACGAGGAAGCGGAAGTGAGGTTGTAGAGGATAGGGAACAATTGATACGAGCTCAGTGTGAGAGATGGAAGGACAATGTCTAGAGTCTTGATAGATTTGAATCTGAGGAACGGGGTGTAGCGGATGTTACGGCAGTTGGAGAAGCTGCAGCTCTTGTATCATCCAACAGCTCCAGTCGGGTATCAAGGTTCCCGACGATACGTCACCATGGTCCCTGCTCTCAGCCCTACGCAGTGGAACTGCCCCCAAGCTGTCGATTGGATAAGATTCGCGCAACGCCAGCGGAGGTGTGTGTGCATCAAAGTTCCTCGAAGCCATTGTGTGTCATACTATTGTGATGAACTTTCGCGGCAAAAATCCGTACTTCTATTCCCATTGTATGTCAGAAAGATGCTACACGTTCCACAGCAACAGCACAGTAGCATCTTGATCTTGATATGCCCACAAGCCGTACAACCACCGAGCACAGCCTGTTAAAAACTCCGTACATGCCCTATCCCATTACCCGTGCCTGAGTCCAGTAGCCAGCGATCCGAGTCCCAGCCCTAGTCCATGTCCCACCCACAGAACCAGAGCTACGCCGCATGTTTTGACACGCCCTATCTGTAACCGCCACCGAGCAACAGATGCACCAAGCAATATAGTCAGCGAAGAAGGAACGAATGAAAGAAGAAAGAAGGGACTGGTCGACTCAGTCGACGACTTCATCCTGCCGCTTTGCCAGACGCCGTCGCCCCCGACTCAACCACATCCGCCATAGGAACATCACCGCCTTCTAACCGCTCCGGCGCGTCCTGATAGTCCGTCATGTTATGATCCGGCAGGCTGACCGGACTGCTGGACCGCAGCTCCTCGGCAAAGTTGTCTTCCGGCGGCGAAAAGGACCACACCTATCCTCTCCCGTCAGCAACCCATCCCACCCAAACACCGCTACCAATCCCGCATGTTGCGTGTTGGATGTCGATGCAAACTCACCTCCATAATAGTCTTCTGCCCCCGACTCGCCATCACTACCGCCTTCTCCTCTTCAAACACGACCCTCCACACCGCCTCCGCTGGCTGACTGAGCTCTCTCACCAGCGTCCCCCTCTTCAGATCCCAGACCTTGACCCGGCCATCGCTGCCGCCGCTGACGATGCGCGTGTCGTCGAACTGCAGGCTCGTCACGCTGTTGTCGTGGGCGGCGAGGCGGTGGATGGGCTGGTGCTCCGTCAGCGACCAGACGCGCACGGAGCCGTCCGAGCCGCCCGTCACGAGGATGTCGCCGCGCATTTGGAGTTGGCCGACTAGGGAGGTGTGGCCTTGGAGGACGGCGAGGCAGCGGCTGCGTGAAGAGGTTAGTTGACGCCTATCTAGATGGGGATGGGGAGGTTGGAATTAAGTGTGGACTCATACCCGTCGGTAGGATCCCAAATCCTGACACTAGTATCCAGACTCCCCGTCGCGATCCGCTTCCCGTCAAACGCAATCGCGTAGATCTGGCTGAAGTGCCCCGTGAGCGTGCGCAGGCACTTGCCTTCCGAGATGCTCCAGATGCGGGCCGTGGTGTCGTAGCTGCCGGACACGATCATGTCGCCGTGGATCTCGAGGCAGCGGACGCTGGCCTGGTGGCCGACGAGTATGTGCTTGCAGATGCCGCGGGCGAGGTCCCAGATGCGCAGGGTGGTATCGCGGGAGCCGGAGATGGCGGTGTTGGCGTCGGACATCTTGAGGCAGCGGACTGTGGATGTGTGGCCACGGAGGGTGTGCACGCTCGTGCTGTTTCATGGCGTCAGTGGATGGTCAACTCGCACGACGTAAGAGGATGGACGCCTACCCAGTAGCCATGTTCCAAACCCTGACATCCCGATCACATCCTCCACTCACCAACGTATCCTCCCACGGCACCATCGCCCAAACACCCATAACATGTCCCTGCAGCGTCTTCTGATGGCTGCCTTCGGTATCAAACACATGAATCTTGGCATTGTCCAGCGCGACAACGATATACTTGTCCGTCAAATGCAGACTCGTTACCACGCCCTGATCCGGCGTAATCTGCCGCTGATCGACCTTCCCGCCAGACCGCCACGCCGTCTCAACCATATACCGCTGCTTGAAGTGCGACCGGTAAGTCATCGCTTTCGGACGTCTTCTCCCCGCCCTCGGATTCCTCGAACGGTCAAGACTCTGCGTCCTCAGATCAGGCGCACTGCTCGAAGGCCCAGCCACAGCACCGCCGTATCCTCTAAGCGACGCAAGACTCAGCGGATTCGCGTATGGAGACGCGCCTGGTGTGTGCACGGTGGGAAGTGCAGGTAGCGAAACGGAGTGATGGGGCTCGTCCGAGAGTCGCCTATATGCGTGTTTCTCGCAGAGCGACTTCCACGCCATGTCATCGCTGACGAGCTCGCGCCAGCGCTTCGACACCTGCGACGAGCGGGCGAGAGTGGTGGGGTCGTCGATAAAGGTAAGGATCTGCGGGGAGTGTGTCAGCTTACATTTCGGCCCCCGATTTCAGCGGCGGAATAAGGAAGAGGCATACGCGTAGACATAATTCATCCGGGAAGCTAGTAAATGGATCCTTCTTCAGTCGCGGGCTCACGAAGTCTTGAACAAAGCCTAATTGTGCGCTGTTACACATGTTGAGCAGTTCCGTGAGCAAGCGCTGTCTTTCAGCATCGTTCATCTCGGCGAATACAGCCCTGACATCGCGAACATGCGCATCCTCATGCTCTGCCGCGGTGCTCCAGTCTGGTATCCTCGCAGTTGGAGTCGGGCTCGGCGCGGGAGTGGGCGGAGACGCGGGAGCGGAGGGAAGTAGGTTGTGCGGTATCGTGGAAGAGCCAGGACTGCTTGGGGTGTGTATTGGTCGTGGCGGAGGTCGTGGTATACCCATCTTCCGCTTCGATCGCGACGTTGGGGATGGGAAGATGGAGGGTGGTGCCGGTAGGTTCGCGCGTGAGATGCCATCGTCTTCAATCTCGATAGGACCGCCTAGCCGTGTGTCTCCATCCTCTTCAATCATGTTGTAGCCCTCCTCCATGATGAGGCTGCCCCAGAGTGACGCGTGCGAAGCGGTGGCTTGCGGCTTCCAGGTGATATGGTAATGGCTCGGGATGAGGTGATGTCGAAAGCGTGGGGTCTGTCGAGACAAAGGGTATCCTGACTGCTCAACCCAAAGAGTGTTTCCTTGAACGAATAGTGTTGGAGGAATAGTATGCTGTGGAGACAGTGAGTGAATGGGGAGTTGGGGATAAGCGGAACGCCTCGATTAGGAACACCTTGTCGACAACAGGACTGCGGTGAAGTCGCTAGTATGACGATTTGCGGTAGAAAGGCGGCTCGGAAAGATGATGTCGGCGGGAATGGGCGAGTGAAGGGGAACCGGAGTGGTCAGCTTCGTTCTAGGTCGGTGAACCAGCGTCGGGGAGGTCGAGAGCGCCAAGACACAGTTGAAGCACATCATCCGCCTCCACTCACACGACCCCCATTCCGAGTCGCCTGATGAATATTCATGCATCTCACCCATGCTCAGTGCATACAACGCAGTTCAGCCTACTCTCTGGAGAATGATACACTGCCCGACTGCCATTGGTTCTTTCATGCAAAAGGCGCGAGATCAGATTTACCATGTACACAGTCACGACCCGGATTCATTTTGAAAGCTCATCAAGGCACGGTCGTGGCATGAAGGAGCTCAAAAATCATATACATATGCAAAGGCAGCATTGCCAAAGCGAGACACGCCGGGTTACCCAACCCAGTGTCACAAAGAGGTGCATCAGAGAACAACAAAAAAGCCGCAATCATCTCCGAGAGCTCGCCATCTCGCCATATCTCCCACGTTCCCGCGTGGTGTCGTAGGCCTGCAGGACGCGTGCTTGCGACTCGTCCGTCTGCGAGAAGGCATAGCCGCGCTGCTTGCGCATGCGCTGCACTTGTCGCACTTTGCGTATTGCTTTCTGGAACTGTTCCATCCTGCAGGCGTAGTTAGCATCCTTGCTCGAAGACAGTTGGTGGAAGCACTAGTTTGTAACGTACCGTGGTCTGTAGTCCTGAATGTTGTACTTCTGAATTTCTTGGATGTGATGATAGGCTTGCGGGTAGTACATACGCTTTGCGCTAGTAGTTGTTAGCAGGAGCTCTGCAATTGTGTTCATCTCCGAACGCATGAAACACTTACTATTTCCAAGCAAAGTCTCTCAATAGACATAGAACCGGCGCCACTACTACCATAGCCCAGAACACCGGACTTGGGAAGAGTCTCCCAAGAACACCATGCCATTCCGTGGAGAAGTTGAGTTTCGGTGCTACAACCGCGTACACCGGAAGGAAGACAAGCCACAGGACCATGCTTCCCGGGATGGCCAGGACCGTGTATTTTGTCCAGATATTCGTTACCAGCGCCGCCTTACCAAGCACAGTGGCCAAACCGGCCGTATACAGCGCTGCACCCCAGACCCAGTGGCCCGCGACTTTCCCGTCGCTCTGTGGCAGGTCCCATAGGAAGAAGGCTTCCGAAACCCAGTACAGGATTAGTGAGTGATAAAAACCGTTTGCGATCCAGGAGAAAAAAGAGTGCATCCTGAAGAAGACGCCTTTTTGGCTGAGCTGGTATAGCTGAGGGTAGCGATCAAGCAGACGAGCGCTGACGAACTGGTCGAAGATACCAAGGACGAAAGGGGGGAGGACGGTGAAGAGGACGTTGTAGAAGGAGAGAGTCCAAGACTCGAAGATAGATTGGCCGGAGAAGGCGTTCTGGAAGGAGTACTGCAAAGGGTTAGAAACGAAGCTTGTGCGACAATGTTGCTGTAAACTTACCCAGAACTGCGTCATGAACAAAGCTGTATTCTTATAGAAGGAGTAGAGAATGACTTTGCTAACACGCTGGTAACTCCACGAGCCATGAACAAGAAGAAGTTTGCGGAGAAAACGGAACTGCCCAATAGCTACATCGGCGCTTCGGGCAGCTTGTAGACCTTCCATGCCGCTGATGCCGACGCCAACATGGGCAGCTTGGATCATGGAGACATCATTGGCGCCGTCACCAATGGCAAGGAGTATTGCTTTGAGGTGCCGCTTGACAAGCTTCACGACTAAAGCTTTTTGAAGCGGGGAGACACGACTGGATTGCGCATCAGTAACTGAGTGGCAGCGTCGCGTTCGTGACGAGACTTACCAGCATATCACGGCCTTGCAAATTACGGCAAGGTCGAGGAACATTTTCTCCATGTCTCTCTCCAACGCAAAGGTGAGGGACTTCCCATCTATGACCAGGGCCAGAGCTTCCATCTCGACGCCACCGTCCGACTGACTTCGTATCGCGTTAAGCTTCTTCGATAGATTGTCTCTTGTTGCCTCCGAATTGTTCTCATTCACAATCAAGAGCGTCATGTCCTCGCTAATGAGTTTGCAACTCATACCTATGTTGATGGCAGTTTCTTGACGGTCACCTGTCAGAACCCAGATTTTGATGCCAGCAGTCTGCAGCGTATGAATGGTGTCGGGTACACCATCTTGCAGCTTGTCTTCGATAGCAGTCGCACCAAGCAGCGTGAAATCATATTCTATCAACTCGGCAGCTTTATCGAGTTCGTCGGCACGGTTACCGCTAACGGTCGTCGCCGCTTTGTTGTAGACCTGCCACCATTCTTGGAATTCTTGTTGGGGGACTTCGCGCATAGCTAAACACAATGTTCGCAGACCCTCCGCTGCGTACTCCTCAAGATGTTGCAGTGTCTGCTCGACAATAGTGTTGTCTCTGCCTAGGCGCTCCAGAATGACCGTGTCTGCGCCTTTGCAGTAGCACCTGATCTTGCCATCGGGACACCGGAAGATTGTCGACATCCGTTTTCTCGTGGAGTTGAACTCGCATACTGCTAAGAGCTCGTACTCATATTCTTGACCATTCACAAGGATTGTGACAGACCGCGGCTTTCTGGCAACGAACTTGTAGCCCATCAGGACTGCCCCTTCGACAAGCGCACCCTCATCAGGCGAAGCTGCTTGGTACTTGATGGTTCCCTTCTCGTCGTTCCTCTCCGGTATGACAGTATGACATGTCGCTAGGAGAGCCAGAAAATGGTGTATGATATTACCCGTGTCGTGAGACTTCAGGTTGCGCGCCAGAGTCTTGAAATCGTGTATTCCAACTTCGCTCCCATCTTGTATGGTTGCCCTGCGGTCTTCCGGCACCTCGTCTGCGTACTGTATGCCGGCAATCGAACACTGTCTGAACTCCATCTGATTGCAGGTCAAGGTACCTGTCTTGTCAGAAAAGATGTACTCGATCTGTCCCAGTTCTTCTACAAGCGAGGAGGTACGGCAGTTGGCGGGCGTGTTCGTTTTGTCGTAGTAGATGTCCAAGTCTGAATCGATCAAGAATGCTTGGTAATACTTCACGATTTCGATCGTGACGAACAGCGATATCGGAACAAGATTGGAATACAATACCCAATATGTGAATATATCGGAGAAGAACTGTTTCGCTCGGTTCACACTTCCATAGTCGAGATACTCTAGCCTCTTAGCTGCGGTAGACCTGACAACGAGGTCGCCTATCGAGCTGATCAGACTGAGCGAGATGAGAATGGCTCCCAGCATCAGAATTTGCATGTTGACCATCTTCTCGACGTTGGTCTTCTTGATCGGTGCTGCAGTTGCGTTTCTCATAAGCTTCGTCTCGTGCCCTGTGAAGACAACAATGCCGTAGATCCATGGGGTGTTACGGAGTGTGGCGCCACGTAGAAGAAGCTGGTCGGGTTGCAGAGGAAGTTCCTTCTCGCCGCCACCAGCTTGAACTGTCAAAGTCGCCTCATACGTGTAGAGGCTGCTGTTGGGCTGCTCTGACCGTATCCTCCCGCCCAGCCTACTCAGATC
>JAKLMF010000380.1:0-17387 GCA_022813555.1 Botryosphaeria agaves | reverse complement strand
GCGTTAGTTGGATCAGTTCCTAGTATGAGAGTCATGGGTATCGTAGTACTTGCCCCTTCGAAGAGAGTCACAGCGTATCGCGACTGAACGTCTCGGTTCAGCAGATACGCTGTGACGAGGCCTGCCATTCCTGAGCCGACAATGGCCACTCGAATCTGACCCTTCTGCTCCATGTCGGGCTGAGCGTCAAGGGCGGTTTTTGGCGCAAGGTGGTGTCTGTCATGCATGCCTCATTGTTTGTTGAGTCTACTATAGCATTGTAGAAGGAACAGGAGCAGGAGCACATATACAGCGGGATAGAGGAGTTCAGTTCAAAGATGGAATCTAGGGCATCTTATGTACAATCAGGCCGAAACGAGGGCGATGGTGAGGACCAGGACGTTGCAGCTTGTGGACCGTTGCATGCACTGGCTTCAGAATGCAAGCGTGGGCTGTGCCAAGTATTGCAGCAACATGACAGGATTGAACGTCCCCTGGAGATGAGAAAGTCCGCAGCGATCGCCCGGCACGTGGGCGATAAGCTTATCCATCGCGGCTTGATCTCCGCCGGTAGAATCTCGGCCGACAACGTCTCGCCCTCATGTTTCAATATGTCAAGGAACCACCAACACATGACACAGTGAGCACCGTAGGAGGCTCGTAGCACATCTCAGCCTCGGAAGAGGTCACTTGGTCATCTGCAGCATGTCTTGAACTGTCCGCACGAGGACATGCCATCGTGTCGACTAAGCATTGCAGAAGAGAAGCAGAAACAACTAAAGCGACTCGCGTAGTGCGGCGAGATGGCAAGCATTAGAATAGCTGTCATAGGCGGAGGGTGAGAACGAGACGTGCCTTCGCGACTCCACCGCGTACTGATTCTCCTTCACAGCCCAGGGGGCCTGGTTACTCTGAAGACATTACTTGAAGCTTCAACTCCCGAGACGCCGGTGGAGGCATGCCTCTTCGAAGCGTATGTAGACTCTTCGTACTTCGACGTTCCTCATCATGTGTGAACCGAGTCTTTATTCTCTCTCTGTGTTCCTTATGCTCTCAGCTCGCTGCGTCCTCGTACTGGCACATGACCGGAGGTTCTGATACAGCTTCTAATCGGCTGACACAGGGAAGAAGATATCGGCGGTACCTTCAAATACCGCTCATACGAGAATGCGGAGCTGGTGAGCTCAAAGCAGCTGACCGCATTCTCTGACCACCGATTTCCCCTCAAGTCTCCTGATCACATTTCTCTCCCGCAATATGTCAACTACCTCAAATCGTACGTGGACCGCTTCAATCTTGCACCATGTGTCAAACTCCGTTGCCGCGTCATCAGCATCGAACCATTAGATTCTGGAGATCACAAGTGGAGACATCGGGTAAAGTATATCGACACTCGAACGAGCCAAGAACATCACTTTGACTGCTCGCACATCGCCATCTGCACAGGGCTCCATGTCGAACCCAACATTCCCAAGATCAAGGGAATCGAGAATGTTCATGGAGAAGTCTTTCATTCTTCGCAGTACAAAGCACGCTCTCAGCTGGCTCGCCGCGACATCCTCATATTAGGCTGCGGTGAGACCGCCATGGGTGAGTCTAATCATGCATCGGGATCACACAGCGACTCACCGCCTCCCTCTTAGATATCGCCTATGAATCCATCAAAGCCGACGCCAAATCCGTCACAATGTGCTACCGCACCGGCTTCCTCTCTTTCCCCAAAGCCCTCAGCCGCTTCCAAGTTTTCGGCCGGCAATTCAAAGGTGGACTCCCAATCGACGGTCTCATCACCAACCTATTCGAAACCGCGTACGTGCACCGCGCAATTGCCAAAAGCCGTCTCCGCTGGTTCGTCTCCGACTTCGTCATCAAACGCGTCCTGTGGTTCTTAACCGGCACCCAAGCCGGCATGAACCAGCACGTCGGCGGCCTGCCGCCAGAGCGCCTGGGAAGGGCGTACGTGTTCCTCAACAAGAGCAACAAGGCTATGCCTTATTTGAACCGGCCGTATAAAGAGAAGAACAAGTTCCTGGATTTCATCGGCAACAAGTACGTGGATCCGCCGGAAGACGCGAATTCGGAGAAGTGGGTGGATACCTGCACGTTCCCTTCCTACATCAACACCACAGGCACGGTAATTTTTGAGCCACGTCCGGACCGGAAGGATTGGCGGAGGATGAAGAACAAGTCCGTTAGGCCGAATTGCGTTATATACTGCACCGGGTAAGTCTCGCAGCCCTCCACGCAAACAACGCTCCCTCCTCCAAAGGTTCAGCCACAACACGAAGCCCCCCACCCAACCACAGCTTGTCATCAGATCCATCCCGCTGACCACCAACCCAGCTACAAGCAAGACTTCACCTGGCTCCACCCCAGCTACCCCACCGCCGCCTCCGCCACCACCCGTAACATCGTCCACCCCTCCCGCCCCGACATCGCCTACATCGGCTTCGTGCGCCCCGGCGTCGGCGCCATCCCGCCCATCGCCGAGCAGCAAGCCATGTGGTGGACCGCCCTCCTCCTCAACCGCATGCCCCTCCCCACCTCCCCCCCGCACTACCACCTCCTCGCCGCCAGCACCGCGCGCATCCAGTACGGCGTCGACCACAGCGCGTACATGAGCACGCTGGCGCGGGACTTTGGCGGCGCGCCGGGGCTGTGGCGGCTTTGGCGACGACATGGGTGGGAGGTGCTGCTTGTGTACTGTTTCGGGGCGAGTTTTGTCACATTTTATCGGCTGGTGGGGCCGTTTGAGAGTAAGGAGGCGCCGCGGATTGCGAGGACGGAGCTGAAGGAGACGATTGTGCGGAGGGGGGTTATTGGAAATCTGCTATTTGGCGTGGTGCCGATGGTGTTTTATGGGATTTTGAATGCGGTGGCGTGGGTGCTGGATGTTTTTGGGCTTGTGCCGGAGGAGGAGAGCGTGATGGAGTGAGTCACGGGGGCGGGTGTTGTTAGAGCCTGGCGGCCATAGAGGAGGAGAGTACAACTTTCAGCTTGGACCGCACTTGCGAGACTCAATGAGAATCTTAGGGCGATGCAAACTCTTCGACGAACATGAGCGTCTGACCTACACAATTCGTCCCTGCTTCCACCCTGTGCTTTGCAGAACCGCGCGTTTCAGCGGCGAAGCACTCAACTGTGGGAGGGCACTAGGTCTCGGTGCGCCATCCGGGAAACGACATCGCCATTCTGCACCAGGTAAGTTTCCGGTGCTCAAACACTTCCATCCGCAGTCTCTATCTATCAATCACTTCCCACGTCCTCAAGTGGCCCCTCACACAAAAACGTCACCACTCCCAAGCCCTGCAGCCATACCGCCATCACTCTCTCCCCCAGTCCTCAGCCCCTCGCCGCAACCCCACCACCCCCCACAACCTCGTCAACAACCTCCCAAAACCTCTCTAGCTCGATCACAGCTCCAAACCTACCCACCTCCCCCATCAGCATCAGCCAACCCCGTCCTCCCCTAATCATGCACAGCCACAGAGAAAAGACGTACCCATAACACCTAACCTCCCTTCCCAACCCCCTCTTCACACGCTCCCTGAACACTTCACTGCTCAGGATCTGAGGGTCGATGTGGGTTTTCAGACACAGCCACGCTTGCACCGGCGTCATCTCCCCCGCCTGCAGATCCAGGGCGTCGCTGAGGTGGACGAGCTTCTCGATCTCGGAGTAGGGGATTTGCCAGTGTGGGCCGAGGGGTAAGGGGGTGGGGGTAGGAGCGGGGGCGGGGGCGGGGGCAGGGGCGTGGGCGTAGAGGCGCGAGGAGAGGAGGAGGACGTGGCCGTCCTCGGTATCTTCGTCTCCGGTGGAGGGTTGGGAGTGCTGAAGGGGGGTGGGGTGGGAGAGGTGGTTTTTGCAAGGGTGCTCGAGACTGTCAGGGGGAGGAGGGTGAGTGGGGCGCTGAGGTGAGAGAGAGGGGAGGAAAGGGGGGCTTACGCGAGGATGAAGTCGAGGATGATGGATGTGTCGTTTGTGAGGTCGGGTGTGGTGGTGGGGGGAAAGAGAGTTGTGAGGGTGTGCTCGCCGATGGCTGGCAAGGGTGGGTGGTGTTGTGGAGGTAGGTCGACGAAGAATCTTTCTGCTGCAACGACGGGGTCGTAATGGATGTTGACGGATACGGAATCCGGCATAGCATGGTCGAGGTGATGACCGGAGACCTGACGGGGGGGTAGACCGGTCTCGTACGGTGCTAAAAAGCTTCTCATGACGGCATTCTGAGCTTCCAAGTCCATCTGCTCTTTCCGTGTAGAAGCGTCTGCCTGTCGGAGACGGACAACTTCTTGCTCGAGGAACTTGGCATAGTTGGCCTTGCGCTCACGGTGGAGTCTGAAAATGGACGGATTAGTCCACTGCTGCATAGATCCTGCGCAGATGTGTTCTTGCAATGTGTTGGTTACTTTACTTTTGGGCTTGGAAAACTTGCTGCCGTCTCTTGCCTTTGCTGCCCTGAGGCGTGTCTTCGTCTGTTGCACAATCGGAGCCGACGTCAACCTTTCTGGAAGAGAGCTGGGGGGACTTCTTTCGGGGCATGGAGCTTTCGGCTAGGATTTCTGTGAGTAGAAGAAAAACATAGAGGATCGAACGTAGGTCATGACGCCTTCCCACCATGAGAAGTCCAGGTCACTACTTTTCCAAACGCAGACACATGGATGAAACTCACAACCCTTCTGATCGGCGCCTTTGGGTCCGTGCTGGACGAAAGTCAAAGGTTTGGCGATGGCTTTCTTGATGGTGCCCTTCCAGAATGACCTGAAGGAAGCCTCCTCATCATGGTCTCTGGAGCGTTCATGGTTCTCCATAATGACACGCTGCTTCTCTTATTCTCGTGTCCCTCATATACTACCATTACTGTGCATCTCGGCCGTTTCCATGTATCAAGGAACGATTGCGGTCAAGCCCATGGTGGAATCAAGTCACTTCCATCGCCACGAACAGTCCAAACGCAGCCTCATACTCATGGGTGAGAGAACAACACCCAATTCGATGCGCGCAGTTCGGATCACTTCTTTACTAGGCATACTCGTACCGGAAGCAGCTCCATCCAAGCGGCTGTCAGGCAGCAGGGTTGCGATCCTTCGCTGACAAAGCGAACCCTGCTGTGAGATACGCTGACAAAATCAAGACAAGGCTGAGCACTTCCCGCTTGAAACGTCGTCTGGAAGTTCCCGCAACGATTGCTTCGGTATACAAGCATCAGCCAAGCGGAGGTTCCGAGGCTCCGGGTCATCGCATGCGAGCTGTGGAATCACTGTTGCTCCAGAGAGCAGTTCTTCGCCCCAGCTTTGCCCAACGAGTATCAGCCCGTGCTTGACTGGGAACGCGTCTTCCAAACCACGGCGCTGACGACGTGATTCCTGCTGCGTCTGTGACTTTGTAGCTGTGGGATGATTCCAAAGTCTGCAGAGAGATCTCCGCAACGACGCGCAACTGGCGGGCTGGGGGCTGATTAATCGTTCCTTCCTAGTTGGGCGTAGATCTTCGCCTCCCGGTCCCTGACTGTTCTTCTTGGCCTGGATCTGCCAAACCGACCCGCCTGTCATAGCACGGTGCCCTTCGACGAACCCTCGAAATGGGCTAACACTCTAACAGAAGCCGAAATTCCATCGCATTGGACCGGGACGTCTAACAAAAAATCCATGGCCGTTCGGTGCTGTGGTGCCTGTAGAACGCAGTCACGTTACCGGGCTATGCTCGTCCTTCCGGTCTCATGCCCGCTGCATCAGCGCGAGGCTCCGGCCCGACCCTGGTCTACCGTCCGTAGCGTATGGAATCTTTGGAACCCATTCCGGCATTGGAGAAATTGCGTGCGGCTATGTCCTCCAATTGTGTATCGAGCATGTTTATCGACTCTGCCTGCACGCAGAGCCTTTGCGGCGCAGCGACTTTCTCATCGACATTTTGGACTATGATTTGTAAATTTCCAAGGGACTCAGCTACAGCCTCTGAGTATTGCCTGCTCAAGGCAACTCGTCGATCTTTAAAGTGTCCTGGCTATTTATTGAAAGTGCTGCTTCTCTACGCATTTCTTCCTATCTTCCTCACACGTCTTCTCTCCAGCGAATCTCCTTTGACCAGTTCTTCACATCTTTGTGCTACTCCCAAAATCTACTGTGCTCCCAATCTATCCAAATGTCTCCACCCCGTCCCTCTCTTTCAATGGAAAAGGCAGAACCAGCAGACGCAGCAGCACCAGCAGACATCCCCTCCTCCTTACCCCGAACCTCCGAAATGCTATCTCACCAACTCTCACCTCACGACCCAGACAACCCGATGAACTGGCCACTCCACCGCCGCCTCTATACCTCAGCCGTCGCATGGGCGTTCGCCTTCACTATGTAAGCCCCACCCTTACCCGTCTCACACTTCCAAGCCCCCCCAAATCCTTTGCCATCGCTAACCCTCACGCGACAGCGCGTTCGGCCTTACCGCGTACACGACCGCCATTTCCGAAATCGTAACCGAGTTTGACGTCTCGAGTACAGTCGCTATCCTCGGGATGTCCCTCTACCTCCTCGGCATCGCCTTCGCCCCCATCCACACCCCCCATCTCGCCGAACGCTGGGGCCGCACTGTGCTTTATCTCGCCAGCATGGTGCTGTTCAGTCTGTTCATCCTCGGCGCGGGGTGCGCGCGCAACTTCGCAGCTCTGGCCGTTTGTCGGTTCTTCGCGGGATTCTGTGGGGGGCCGTGTCTGGTGCTGATCGAAGGCACGTTCGCCGACATCTGGTCGGCAGACCAGACGAACACGTATTATGCGGTGCTGGGGCTGGCGTCGTATGTTGGGGCCGCAGCTGGTACGTTCTTCCTTGCCTTGCGGTGATCTCCGTCGGGATGAGAGGGCTGATCTTTCTGGGGGATGTAGGACCACTGGTGGGTGGATTCGTCGTGGCGAGTAAGAGTTGGCGCTGGACGCAGTGGGTTACGCTGATGGTGGCGCTCGCGGCGTTGCTCCTGGGGATTGGTATGTCGGAGACGTATCAGAGGGAGATTCCGAGACGGAGAGCGAAAAGGCTTGGGCTTGTGCCTCATGAAGAAAGCCCGGCTGAGAGCGGCGTGACGGTGGCGCAGATGGTGCGCGTTACTGTCTTCACGCCGTTGAGGATGCTGGTCAGCGAGCCGATTGTGATTCTTTGCAGTCTGTACCTGGGCTTCAACTTTGCGGTTATCTTCCAGTGGTTCATCACGGTCCCGGTGGTCTTGCACGGCGTGTATGGTTTCACAGTCCAGCAAGCGGGTCTCGCTTTCATCGGAGCCATCGTGGGCTCGGTTATTGCGGCTGCCATGTCCATCGCTGTGGAACAGATAGTGCACCGCAGGTTCATGAGGAGGAATCAGCATGGTATGATGGACATCGAATATCGCCTTATACCCGCCATGATCGGAGGCTTCGGCATCACAGCGTCGCTCTTTTGGATCGGCTGGACCGCAAAGCCGAGTGTCACCTGGCGAAGCCCAGTACTAGGTACCATGGTATATGTTTGGGGTAACCTGTCTGTTCTTGTAAGTCAACGCCTCGGTGGTCATGGGACATTCGTCCTTTCGTCGGAACAGCTCACTAAGAGATCTGCAGATTGCATTGGTGCCTTATCTTTTCGATGCCTATCCCCCAGCAGGAACCCTCTCCGCACTCACCACAGCCGCTTGTCTGCGCCTCGTTCTTGCGGCGGTTCTTCCACTTGTCGTTCTTCAGAGTTCGTTGCTACCCCCTCCTCACTTGTCAATTCGGTTACACTATCGTCTGGATACACATTGCTAACATAGTCCTACAGTGTTTACCGGTTTGACCGGTGCATGGGCTTTGAGTCTGCTTGGTTTCATCTCCGCAGCTTTGTTGCCCGTCCCGTGGGTCCTGTTCAAGTGGGGCCCGAAGTTACGTGCCAGGAGCCGGTATAACCGGGCTCACTCACCCACAGAGTTTTGAATGTACAACTAAATAAATGGGTTGGAGTTGTTCCAGCATCGGATTTCAAAGGGCAGGAAGGAAGAGAGTGCGGGATGCTTCGGAGTTTAGGCAAGTATTTTGTTTGGGGGTAGGAACACGCAGTGTATTCGAATGTTGGCTGGTCCGTTGATTGACTCTGTAACCTCCATGTGTTACCGCTAGGTGCTTCCATCTTCTTGTACCTCCGTACGTTAATGTTTTCGTGTATTGATATCTATAGACTATATGACAGGTTGCTCTGATCACAGGTTCTCGGCTCTAGTCAGGGGCTCCCTGGCACTCGCACTGAGCAAAGGATCATAATACACCATGTGTCTGATCTAACCCACGTTCCTCCAGGTAAGGCTCGCAATACCGCAGGTGCTGCTTTCATCTCCTCGCTATCCAACATATTGCAAACACAAAACGATTCGATCGTACTAGCACAAACCTCCTGCCCTTGATCTCCCATAACATGCGGTACTCGTCGCAGTAAGTTGGTGGGGCACAACGAAGCGTCCTGCGCAAACCGTGACGGGAAGTGTTGTCCATGTGCCGATTATGCTCCTATGGAAACACCAACTCTCACTTTATTGTAACATCAGCGAGAACAACAAAACTCTCAACCCGTTTATTCAAACTTCCCCTACGAAGAACGTCTACTTCCAACCCCCGCCCCATATCCCTCCCTCTTCGGAAACATCTCCCTCAACCTCACAGCCCCCTCCCACCCCTCAATAAGCCCCTCCTCACTCTCCCCCACCCCCTTCCCCCTCCCCTCTCCCCCCGCGCCCGCACCGTCCGCCGAACCAGCGCGCAGCCTCGGATGCCCCGCATCCACATCCCCCGGCAGCCCAAAAGTCTCGCCCCTCCTCGTCACCGGCACGGCCGCCGTGCCGCCCGACCAGGTGCCCATCCCGGCTTCTTCGTACGCCAGCCGCTGCAGCTGCAGCTTGTCCTCGACGGCCCACTGCAGCCGGGCGTGCTGGCGCTCGGGCCGCCGCTGCTGCTGCACCCACCCCACCACGCCATCCAGACACAGGTTCGTCGCGATCAACACCCCGCCCAGCGCCACGATCGTCGCGAGCCCGAGAACCGAGAAACTCATCGCCTTGCCGGCGGCCTGGATCTTCTGGGAGGCGCACAGCGTGTGTGATGCCGTGTCGTTCGGGGAGGGGCGGGCGATGTAGGCGCCGTCGACGATGTTGGAAGGGCCTGTCGCGTACTGCACTACGTTTTGCTGGAGTTTGGCGAGGCCGGTGGCGAACCAGGACTCGACTTCGAGCGTCCATTGGGAGGAGGGGAGCGGGCCGGAGAAGAGGCCGTTGAGGGTTTCGCTGGCGCGGAGGGCGGAGGGGCCGCGGCCGCCGATGTCTGTTGGGGGGTGAGAAGTTGGCTGGGGAGGGCAGACGGGGAGGGACTGACTTTGAGAGATTATTTGGAAATATAGGTTTAGTGATAAGACGGAGACGAAGGTGTACTGGACGGGGTTGAGTGCCAGATTGGCCTGTGCGGAGCGGACGGCTGTGGAGTAGGAGTCTAGGTTTGTGCATCTGTCGTTGGTCGGGTTGCAGAACTGGTGTTGGTCGATGCAGCCCAGGGGGTTGACGAAATAGTCGGAGGAGTAGAGGGTTTTGTTGACGCCGTTGTCTATGAGAGATTGGATCTCGGTAGTGGCCTGGAAGATGGGATCGTGCACCTGACCGAGGTACAGGACGTCGTTGGCCGCCAGAAACAAGATGGTGATGTCGGCGTCGTTCCTCGATACGGTGTCGACTGGAAACCATGTGTTGTTGGGGCCATCTCCACTGCTGTAGTCTGAAGAGCTACTGAGTGTTAGCGGTCCCTCAACAAATCAAAATGTGCGTTCTAATGCTCAGTGTGTGTGTGTGTGGAATCTCACTCATGGAAATGATGTCAACATGCAGCACAAAAGTCTATACTGTGCACGACTACTGACCGTCGAAGCGGTCGTGAACTTACTCAAGCGAGTAGGCGTTGCCAACAGAAGCAGCCCGGCGGTTGTAATAGTATGTGAAATTCCGATGCATCCCTGTACTCCTATTGCCGAAATTGAAAAAGTCGATGACGTCCCCTGGCTGACCGCGGAAGTTCCCCAGGGATGCATTGACAGCGTCAGAATAGTTGAAGGTTGTGATATAGCCGGCGGTTTTCAAAGGGGCGCAAGTAGTCTTCCTCCGGTACGTTATTCTGTCCTGCCACTGAGCATTGACGCCGAGGTCGCTGTGTGAGGAGAGATTCCCTGTGTCTAGAGAAATGGCGGGTCTCTTTGAAGAGAGGCACATACCACGCGCAAATGGACAAGACTCATTGCCGTTGATCGTGTATGGAAGGTTTGGCCTGGCATACTGGTTACATGCGAGAGCGTCCGGCGGTCCTCCGTAACAGGCCCGAGCGTAGGAAGCCGCGGTAATTGTGTCATTCAGTGTCTTGTGTGTTAGAGCAAATGCTGCACTCGTACTGTTCAACGTCCAGTTGCCGCAGTTGTCACTTCTGACGAGCGCCGTGGTCCCAGCAGCCTTTGTCACCTCGGCGGAGAAGACGCCCGCAATAGCGAAAGCGGTCAAGTTTACTAAAGCGAGCAACACGAGAGGCAACGATCTCCAGAGCGGTCGTTTTGCGAGCTTCCACCAGGCACGGAGCAGCAGCATAAGCTGCCACGAAGCTGCACCGGGAGTGGCGGTATTTCGCAGGATGACCTGCTGCTGGTGGTGAAGGCCATCGCGAGGGTCCTGGCTTGTGCGCAGTTGATGAAGGACAAAGGCCAGGATCCTCCAAAGCGCGGCACCGGCTGCTGCAACGAAGATAGCTAGGAATGCGGTCAGAAGACCACCGCTGCGTGGAGAAAGAGTGATGGTCGAGCCGACGATCCTCCCGTGACTCCAATTGGTCCATGCGCCGTAGTATATGGATACTTCAGACATGGCAGGGACTGACCAGCATGCAACAAAGGTGAGAACACAAGACAACAGCCTCGACCGACGAAGTCTCACGGCAGTGAGGATCTTTAAGCGCTCGGAGTTCATGACCGGACGACCACCAGCGGCGGACGCCACAGTACTGTGAGGCAGCTGTCATGCAGGGGGGTGCAATGGGCTGACTTCCAGCATGGGGGCCAAGTTTGGACCATTTGTGTTTCTGATCAAGCCCGACGATCTTGCTTGATGGAAATAATCCACAACGTAGAGCCCTAAGGCCAGAGCGTTTGGCGACAGCCTGAAGCGTGCTGATTGGTTGCTGATGGTTATGGCGCTTACTGGTTGATTGCTGGTGTTTTCGGCCCCTACTGATAAGCGGTCGCCCATCTATCTTTAGGCTTGCGACAACGACGTTCGATGCTGTAAACGTCAGATTCATTTTCGCTACTGGAGCGCTCCCCTTTTCGCACTGCTGACGAGCAATCTCGTTTCACAGGGGTCAATTCTGCCGCGATCCCCGTGGTGCCTTGCAGCATGTTGCCCACCGCACTCCACGATGGCTGATCAAATCCATGCAGAGTTGCGGCATGTGATCCCTGCTGTTCTCCGCGAAGCTGTGTCCCATCAGTGGATGAGCGGGTTTTCAGTGCGGAAATTGCCGAGAACATGCAAACCCACATCTGTTGACGGGACACGCACGTGCAAGGTGTACTCCAAGAGAACCGCGTGGTGGGTTTGTAAGCTCGCTTTGGAATTCTTGATGGCATAACGCCTATCTAGATGTTTGACGTTGGAACAGCTCTCGTCGGTTGGCGCGCGCCCACAAACACATCAGGCTGCAACGCGCTGCTGGGCGCGAGACACGAAACCATCACCGCAAAGCGCATGCGACAGAGTTCGAAAAAGACGGTAACGGAAAGAAAGCCTCTCGGTCTGGCGGAGCTGCAACATACTGTTGGCCCAGGTCCGCGAGAGCCGCGGGAGGCGACGGGCGGGAGCGGGTGTGAAGGCTGGCGTTGTGGTCGGCGGCGATGGGCGATAGGCTGAGCTCGACTCAATTCGAAGACTCCCAGTCACGTCTAACAAACCAACACGCGGAGCACCTATGAGACGCGCGGAGGGATGCCACCAGACTAATCCGGTGGTACTCCGGACGAAGGTGGGCGAGGTGCAACTGTGTGATTGCCTAGTAGGTGATGGACACAGCGGCAAGAGAGACGAAGGGCAGCGTTGCGATGGAAGTTTTGGATGACTTGTTCATACGCCACCTCCTGGGTGGATCCCTACAGGTACGCACGCTGCCAAGTGACGACCATTCCATGTTGCGGCGTCGGCCAAATAATAGCTGCAGATCCGTATCGAGAGATGGTCTGTAGGCGATGGACGGCTAGTCATCGGGACTTGCCTAGCGGTGTGAAGTGGGGGACATTTCCGGAAGATGTCCGGGACGTCCTCCGCGACGATCAATTCCTCTGCGTGTTCCCGTCTTCGTGGAGCAAGTGCATGTATCCCATGAATGGATGATTGGGGTTCCGGGTATCAGACCTCTACCCGGGATTATTAGCAGACCGCACCTGTCGACAAGTCGCTCCCAAGTACTCCGAAACCCCACATCCATTCATGGGATAAATGGGTATCAGTGCCTGCCACGTCTATGCAGTAGCCGACAAATTGTCACTGTTCTGGTGTGGTGACGTATGTGCATAGCAGGACATGTTCATTGCACTCCACCATGCGACCTTGACATGAGTTGTGCAAATCGTTTTACAAACGTCGCGCGGGACAACGTGGATAATGGGGCCGTCTTGGAAGAACGGTGGCTACGCTACCGCACTTGGCTCCCCCAGTTCCCCGCTACTCGAGTCGCTGCAACGGTAGCATGGGTTGGGCACGTGCATCGTGCCGAGTGCAGAGCAATGGGAAGCGTTGGATGGCGGCCGTGCGCTTCCACCGATCGAGTTCCTGCAGCCGTGCCGCTGCCTTCCCCGCACTCCAAGGCTCCCGCTCCCCACCCACCTACGTCGGGATACAGGTTTCGTGTACTTCTGCATGTACCTAGTCGCAACTAAGAAGCAGTTGAAGCCATCGCCATCATGGACCGCGTCAATGGCGTTGATGCAGCCCGCCCGTCTGCGAGCAAGACCGTCGACTACATAAGAAACGAGCATCGCGCTCTTCAACGCAGCTTCAGACAGCTGGACCTCTCCGCCCAGCGCGTCCCTGAACTGTCTCTCGCTTTCTGCCCTTGCTTCGGCTCTCCGCAATCATGTGGAGCTCCCAAACCCTTCTCGTGCTTGCCGCTTCGTGCGCCTCCGCTGTTGGTCAGTGTTGCCAGCCCTGATCTGCTGGCTGTGCGATTCCCCATGTACCGTAGCTAACACTCCTCCAGCGCAAAGCACCTCCTACCGAGCGATCCCGACTCTGTCAGCGTCCATCGATGCCGCCCCAAGCCTTGTCCCGAACATTCTCGATCCCACTGCACCGAACGCACAAGATGTCTGTCCGGGCTACAAGGCATCGAACATCGTCGAGACCGCCAACGGGATGACCGCGGACTTGACGCTGGCCGGCGAGGCTTGCAACGTGTATGGCAACGACATCGCCGACTTGACTCTGTCAGTCGAGTACCAGAGCCAGAACCGTCTGAACGTTCGCATGGTGCCACGTTACATCGCCCCCAGCAATGAGTCGCAGTACATCCTGTCCCCATATCTTACCGGACTCCCAGGCATCGAGGGCAACCAGACCATGTCGAACGGCGACCTCAACCTCACGTACACCAATGAGCCGAGCTTCCAGTTCGAGGTCTCCCGAGCTGGATCCGGAGAGGTGCTCTTCAGCACTTTCGGCAATGTCATCGTGTTTGAAGATCAGTTCCTCGAGCTGGCGACCTCCATGCCGGCGAACTACAACGTGTACGGATTGGCGGAGAATATCCATCAGTTCCGGTTGGGCAACAACTACACTCAAACGTTCTATGCTGCGGACTCTGGCAACCCTATCGATGGCAACTTGTACGGCACTCACCCGATGTATCTGGAGACTCGGTATAAGGACGGAGAGGACTCGATGTCGCACGGCGTGTATGCCAGGAATGCTCATGGGCAGGAGTGGCTGCTGCGTGCCGAGAATATCACCTACAGAACCCTTGGCGGCAGCTTTGATTTCTACTTCTTAAGGTAAGCCGGATGTTTTGCTCTTTTCGGGTGCGTGTAGCTCATGATTGACACTTTGTCTAGTGGACCCACGCCCAAGGATGTGATCACCCAGTACCAAGGGGGTATTGTAGGATTACCGGTCATGCAGATGTATTGGACTCTCGGCTTCCACCAGTGCCGGTGGGGTTACGAGAACTGGACGGTCATGCAGGAGATCGTAGACGGCTATGCGAATGCCGGCATCCAGCTGGAAACAGTCTGGAACGACATTGACTGTGAGTCCTTGTCACTTATATTGGGCCTGCAATGGCTAGCTTTCCTCCGTGCTAACTGGTCTAGACATGAACCAATACCGTGACTTCACGAACGGCGAGATGAACTTCCCTGTTCCGGAGGGACAAGATTTCTTGCGCAGGCTCCATGCCGCAGGACAGCACTACGTCCCGATCGTCGACGCGAACATCTACGCTCCCAACCCGACGAACGGCAGTGACACTTACGCCCCATTCACGCGCGGTGCTGAACTGAATGCGTTCATCCGCAACGGCGAGGACAGCTTCTACTACGGCGACAACTGGCCTGGCTTCAGCGTCTGGGCTGATCTGCTTGTACCGCAGGGCCAACAGCTTTGGACTGAGTCGCTTTCCAACTGGTACAACGACATCCAGTACGATGGTATCTGGATCGACTTGAACGAGGCCAGTTCGTTCTGTGTTGGTTCTTGCGGCCAGTACCGGCTTGAGGACAACCCCGTGTAAGTGTATCATCTTCGTAGTAGTGCGGATACGAGCACAGAGGCTGACCATCCCAGACACCCACCCTTCAAGCTTCCAGGTGAGGCTGGCAATGTCGACTACCGTTTCCCCGAAGGCTTCAACGTCACGAACGCCACCGAAGCCGCCTCGGCCACCTCAGCCTCCATGGCCCAGAGCTCCGCCAACGCCGCATCCTCGACCTCCTCCTCAGCCGTCGCGACAACCACCTCCGCCTTCCAGCGCACCCAGCCAACGCCCGGCGTGCGCAACCTGAACTTCCCCCCCTACGTGATCAACAACATCTTCGAGGGCCACGCGCTGGTCAAGAACTCGATCTCGCCCAACGCGACCCACAACGACCAGTACAACACGACCGAGTACGAGAACCACAACCTCTTCGGCCACGAGCTCATCAACGCGACCTACAATGCCCTGCTCAACGTCTTCCCCGGCCGCCGCCCCTTCATCATCGGCCGCTCCACCTTCGCTGGTAGCGGCAAAGTCGCTGGGCATTGGGGCGGTGATAACGTACGTACCCCTCACTCAAATGGCAGCAATGTCTGGCAAGCATTCTTGTGAGCAGAGCATACGGCTAATCTAATCCGTCCACACAGACGTCCATGTGGGGCTCCATGTACTTCTCCATCGCGCAAGCCCTGCAGTTCGCCATCGCCGGCATCCCCATGGTGAGTCCCCCACTGCAGCCGTCACCCACACACTCAGTATCGGTACTAACAGCCCAATAGTTTGGCGCGGACGCCTGCGGCTTCGCCGGCAACACGGACATGGAGCTCTGCAACCGCTGGATGCAGCTCGCGGCCTTCTTCCCGTTTTACAGGAATCATAATGTGTTTGCGAGCATCCCGCAGGAGGCGTTCCGCTGGGCGAGTGTAGCGGAGGCGACGAGGACGGTGATGGAGATTCGGTTTTTGTTGCTGCCGTATATGTATACGCTTTTTGAGCAGGTACGTTCTGGGACTCTTTATGGGGAAGCGTGGGGCTGGCAGTTGTGTGTGGAGTCGGGCATCTGCATCCACTCAACAGCCACCAGCCAGCTTCAGTACTCTTTCCCCCCCTGCAACAGCCGGTGCTAACGCGCCTCTCTCGCTCTTCCAGGCCCACACGAGCGGCCAAACCGTCATGCGCGCCCTCGCCTGGGAATTCCCCAACGACCCGCAACTCGCCGCCGTCGACAACCAATTCATGCTCGGCCCGTCCATCCTCGTCACCCCCGTCCTGCAGCCGCTCGTCGATTACGTGCAGGGCGTTTTCCCGGGTGTGGGAGACGGCACAATATGGTACGACTGGTACACGCTCCAACCCGTCGCCGCTCAGGCTGGCGAGAACGTAACGATGCCGGCGCCCCTGGGACACATCAACGTCCACGTTAAGGGAGGCTCTATTTTGCCGCTGCAGCAGCCGGGCAACAATACGGCGACGTCGAGGAATAATCCGTGGAGTGTGCTGGTGGCGTTGGATGGGAACGGCGAGGCGGAGGGCAGTTTGTATTTGGATGATGGGGTCAGCCTCGTGCAGAACGCGACGAAGAATGTGGTGTTGGCTTTTGCGAATAACACCCTGACGACAAAGGTCACGGGGACGTTTCAGTCGAATACGCCGCTGGCGAATATTACGGTTGCCGGGGTGCAGCAGATGCCGACGGGCATGAGTGTGCACCTGGATGGGAACGAGTGCAGCACGGCGGAGGTGGTGCTGAGCTACGCTGATGGCGTGCTCTACGTCTCTGGTTTGGAGGGCCTGAGTGCTGGGGGGGTGTGGAACGGGGATCTAACGGTTGGGTTTCAGATGGGGCAGGGCAACGGCAACAACGGCGGCAACGGCCAGGGGAATGGCCAGGGGAATGGCCAGGGGAATGGGTATCAGGGAGGCCAGCACGGCGGGTATCAGGGTAACGGGCACGACGGTGGGCACTGGTATGGTGGGGCTGGGGGGTATGGGGGGTATGTGTATGGCAAGGGTGGGAAGCACAATTGAGGGATGACGCCCGGGGAGACGACATAAGGGCGAAGGTGGTGGGCTGGAGATGTTGGATGGAGAACTCCGTTCGCGAAGCTCAAGCGGATGGGCTTCGTCAGAGGGGGTTTCAGTGCAGATTTAGGGGGTGTGAATGAAGCAAGATTCTGAGATCGCTTGCAGGTGGAATGCAGTTGTAAGTGAGTGATGAGTGATGTGGTGTCGGGCTTGCCCTTGCAAACAAGCCCAGTGCCCAGTGCATGAATGACTCTCTGAGAGAATGTTTCGAGCTTTGCCGTGGCCAGTTTCGCTCCTCTGTTTGATAGTAATTAATTCAGTTCGTTCACAGGCTTGTCTTGTAGTGATTACATGTGAAGCTTGGAGAGCGGTAATTGTGGGGACTTCATATAGCGTTCCATGAGTTTCTTGGGTGCTAAGCTAAGCGACCTAGAAGTGGGCCACCCCTAGAAGCTGGCCACCCCACCCACTTGCACACCACGTTAACAACCATCAACTTCAACACCCAATTATCATCAACATGGCCTATACAGAGGCGCAAATGCAAGTTGCTATTACTGAGTTTAAGGCTGGTAAATTTAAGTCGGAACGAGCAGCTGCTCAAGCGCATAGAGTCCCTCGATCAACATTCATG
>JAKLMF010000037.1:0-40902 GCA_022813555.1 Botryosphaeria agaves | reverse complement strand
GACCAAGGCCGTGTGAGAATAGAAAGAGTTGGTTGGACGTTGAGGAAGCTACCGAACATGCAAGACCTTATCCGCGATCACAACAATGGAAGAAACCGCTCACCGCCGTAGCTCAGATACCCACCGCTGTTCCGCACATCGAGCGTCTGGAATAGAACAACGCAATCAAGCGGCGTCTTACACAGTACTATAGTCAACTCACATCCAGGAACAAACAGCCCTCTAGACGCACATAGACCGCGATTGAGCGTGACCTGTTACCGTCTGAACAGCCGCAGTCTCTGAGGATTTACAATTTGTGTTGGCTTCTTTGGTCCAGCAGACATTTACAGGCAGCTTGAAGTTCAGCATGAGGAACACATCGCCATTCTACTCATAATGAGGCTTTGCCTCCTGGATGCGGTCAAAACCTTGGGTGCGGCAGTCAACTTACAACTCTGGTATGGTGCTTTGATTGTGTTTTCCTAGAGGCTTGTCACTAACATCTAGCCGATACAGCTGCACGTCTGATTGTGTGTCATCGTAGCCAAACTTCGGCCGGAGCAAGCAGTTCGCCATTCAGATGTAATTGCAGTCAGTGAGTTTGCGTTCGTTCAGCGGTCACCTCAATCAAAGCGTCCCCTACTATTCTAGATGTATTGAGGACTGCAATTCTAACAATACACTGCAGTATGCTTATTGACCCAACTGTTTCATAGAAGAACATAGGCTACATGTTGCTCCGGTGTTCAATCGATTGAGAGCTCAACCACGCCGCGAACGCAAACTTACCGACTGTGATTGTACCGCATGGTCTCGTTTCGGGAGCGACAATGCACTTTGGGCCGACGATGGGTACGAAAGATGCTTCCGCAACAAAAGATTAAACCACGAATCGACAAGCAGGTTTATCCAAGCTTCACCCTGCTCGTCAAACACACCATCTTTCTTACAACGTGCTGGTTGACTGTAGGTTCTGCCAGCCAGTCCTATGAACCTGGATGGAGGTGCTGACTGTACCCATAGCATCAATGATCGACATGTTGTCAGCCAAATATCTCGCGGACTTCTATAACCACATACACGACGAAAGACAATTCCTAGAAGATTATCCATGGCGGTTGAAGTGGGGTGTAAGTCGGCGTAAGACCGTAGCTGCTTGAGAAATCTGAACTGACTGTATCCCATAGGATGCGATTGTCTGTTACGCTACACTTGGTCTCGCCTCGTCACCTCTCTGGTTTCTTCCGCCAACCGGGCCGCAATAGCCCGCTGAACGGCATCTTGTTGAACCAAGTGAACGACGCCCAGATTCTCTTCGAACCATTGAAGTATCACTCAAGAATACAGATGTAATGGCAGCTCACAATAGGCTGTTCGTGGAGTTTTCTCGGCTGCACAATTACACTACTCTCGACTGTGTTTGCCGACAAGCATTTTCGAGTCGCTCTTGGCACTGCCTGCCTTCAGCTACACGCTGAGCACGTGGCTTCATGTATACCGACAACTAAGAAAGCCGGATCATCGGTTGTTGGAACGTGAGATATGACAAGTCCAGCTCTGGTCACTAAGTATGCCCTATCGGCAAACCCCTGAGCATCACCTCCAATGTCACGGACCTCCAAAATGGATCGTTGGTCTCTGTTGTGGATACATCCGGTACGTTCTCACTGACATATGGTATGCGGAGTGTGCTATGTAGTAAGCAGATCGTCTGTAGATAGTCTGTAAATGGTATGTAGTTAGTTTGATATGTCTGGTGGCGCCATCTAGATAGTTCATATGAAATCTTCATGTTAAAGTTGGATCGTCCAACGTTCCGACTGAACGTCAAAGCTAGTAAGCGATGTAGTCTTTGACGGAGCTATGATCAAGACTCCGGGCTTTGGGCTGCTATTCTCACATCACATAGTGACACACCACATTCTTGTTTGGGCTGAGACGGCGATTTGTACAAAAAAAAAAAAAAAACAACGATGACCCTTCGAAGCAAGATCCCCCCCCAGAACACCAGCCTTAACCCACGTCAACCCGCTCAACCAAACAGCGCATCACCCAACCGAATGACCACCGTCTTCGTCTGGGTGTAGTTCTCCAGCGCCGCCTCGCCAAGCTCACGGCCGATACCGCTCTCCTTGTAGCCACCAAACGGCAGCTGGTGGTGCAGCGTGTTGTACGTGTTGACCCAGACGGTGCCGGCCCTCAGCGCGTTGGACACCTCGATGGCGGTGTTGAGGTTGGTGGTGTGGACGGCGGCGGCGAGGCCGTAGGTGGTGTTGTTGCCGACGCGGATGGCCTCCTCGCGGTCCTTGAACTTGCTGATGGAGCAGACGGGGCCGAAGATCTCCTCCTGCATGATCTTCATGTCGTCGGTCACGTTGCTGAAGATGGTCGGCTCGATGAAGTAGCCCTTGTCGCCCTTGCGCTTGCCGCCGGTCTCGACGGTCGCGCCGGCTTGCTTGCCGGCCTCGATGTAGCTGGGGTTATGTCAGTCTCTTGCTGCACATTCTAGTGGAGGACAGGTTTTACTCACCCCATGATGCGGTCGAACTGCAGCTGCGAGACCTGCGGGCCCTGGAAGGTGTCCTGCTCGAAGGGGTTGCCGACCTTGTTCTGGGACGCGCGCTCCTTGAAGCGCTGGACGAACTTGTCGTAGATGCTCTCCTGGACGTACACACGCGATCCAGCGCAGCAGCACTGGCCGTGGTTGAAGAAGATGCCGAAGTTGACCCAGGAGATGGCGTTGTCGATATCAGCGTCCTCGAAGACGATGTTGGGCGACTTGCCGCCGAGTTCGAGGGTGACCTTCTTCAGGTTGGAGCCGGCGGCCGCCTTCATGATCTGTCGGCCGACCACGGTCGAGCCGGTGAAGGCGACCTTGTCGACGTCCATGTGCGCGGAGATGGCGGCACCGGCGACCTTGCCGAAACCGGAGATGACGTTGATGACGCCTGGCGGGAAGCCGGCCTCCTTGACGAGCTTGCAGGCCACGAGGGCGCCGAGGGGAGTCTGCTCGGCGGTCTTCAGGACGACGGTGTTACCGCAGGCGATGGCGGGACCGATCTTCCATGCCCACATGAGCAGGGGGAAGTTCCATGGGATAATCTGACCACAGACACCGATCTGGGAGGGTGTCAGTTCCAGTTCGTGAGACGTGGTAGCTGGTGTCCATGACTTACGGGCTCCTTCTTGATGTAGTTGAAGGTGTCGGGCGTGGTGTCGACGACCTTGCCCTCGATCTTGTCCGCCCAGCCGCCGTAGTACCTCAGGGTGGAGGCGCACATGCCAATGTCACCCTTGGCCATGGTGATGGCCTTGCCGTTATCTAGCGACTCGACGGCGGCGAGGACGTCGAGGTTCTTCTCGAAGAGGTCGGCGAGCTTGACGAGCAGCTTGCCACGGCCCTCCGGGGTCTCCTTCCGCCACGGGCCCTCGAAGGCTTTCCGTGCGGCCGCGACTGCGATGTCGACATCCTTCTCGGTGGCTTCGTGGACGGAGCAGATGACCTCCTCGTTGGAGGGGTTGATGACCTCGAAGGTCTTGCCGTCCACACCTTTCACGAACTCGTTGTTGATGAACCTGGAACGGAGATTGGTGTCAGCAAGAGTCGAGCGAGAGCAGAGATGGTGGTCGAGTCATGCAATGGGTTCACTTACAGGCCGGTGGGCTGCTCATACTCGCCCGTGTGCGGGGTCTTGAGCTGGACTGAAGTCATGATGTGTATGTGTGTGTATGGGTATCAAGAGGGATGTGTGAAGAGAAGAGGCTTTCGAGTTGGTGGGGGAGAGAGGCGGGGATGAGCAGCTTAAGTAGGGGTGTCAGGCGCAGACCCGGATGGAGCGTTCGGCGTTCACTCCAGGTGCCCACACCGATCCCAAGGGTCCATCTGGCAGCGCGGATGAGTTGAGGATAGACATGTCTAGCGCCCCACTTGGCCATGGGAGATGCTGCTCTCCGGCCTCGGTGCTGCGGCTGGCTTTGCGTTGCGCCTGCTCATTTGTCGTCCACCAAGTTACCCCGCGTCAGTTCGCCGCTGCAACCAAGCACACGAGCCCCGCCATCGCGGAGATGTGCCAAACTGCTGATCTAGGCCCCATGCCTGATTCATCATTGATCATCGAGACTCCAGCACGCAGTATTCCCGTGGCCAGTCTCTGTAACATGTCGCTGGCTATTAAGTTCCTCTCGACAGGCATGGAGACGTCGCTTGGGAGACATGCGCATCGAGATTGACGTAAGCGCAAAGCTGGCTCTGTCACCACCTGCATGCGCTCCCCACAGTTGATCCATCCATCAGTTTCGGGTTCCATTCGAGCGAGCAGCGTCGCCCAAAGCAGCCAGCAGGCCAGTACTCCAGCACCAAGTCTTGATTACAAACAGACTGGCTCGCCCGGCCGAATGCATGGCCTATGGCTTGCCACTAGCTGCTGTTCACCTTTCAACTTGCTGGCTACGGATCTTCTCCGCACAACCGGCGTCTGCCGGAGTTGAGGTAAAGTATGGAGTAAGTTACTCCACAAACCCTAAAACAGTCATCTCCTGGCCCATCTTCCGGCGCCTGGCACTGGGTCAATGGAGCCTCTCATCCGGACCCACGCTAGACATGCCACCGTGTCCCCAAACTGTGACCATGTTCCGCAATGGCGGCACTGATTGGCGTAAATCGCTTTCTATTCTGACCTGATCCTGGCCTAGACTAAAGACACAAGTATGCCCAGGTTGCTAAGCAACGGGGAGAGTAGGAAGAGCCTCTGCTTAATGACAGCAATCTGGAGAAAAGAGAATCGCTCGCTTGCGACTTGTAATACAGCTTCGTGAAAGAGAAAGTGTCGTCCACCGGAGAGCCCTCCGTGCATGAAATCCGATGGAAGATTTAGAGTCGCAATTCCAGCCCACGCTACAGCAACCAACTTCGAAGAGCCAGGTCAACAAGTTCTGATGGCACCGTTTACTGGAAAGTTGTTAGGTTCGTGAACGCAAGGCATGTCAAGCGTGTCTTGACTTACCATAATCTCGTCCTCCATACCCGCATCGCCGCCGGTAGCAGCTGCTTGTCCCGCAGCACCACCGCCGTTGGTGACCATCGCGGTGTCACCACCCTCTGTGGCTGCCGCACCGTTCGCACCAGCATCCCAGTAGTCCTGCATATCGGCGTCGAGCTCCTCCGCACTCTTCTTCGGCTTGCCTCGAGTGCGCGCACGACGACCGCGGCCTCGGGTAGCGGCGGTAGTGCCAGTGGCAGCCTTCGTGGCCGTGGCAGGCTTTGGCTGTGCCTTTGCAGCTGGCTTAGGCTTGCTATGAATTGTTAGACATACAGCGCACGTTTGGGAATGAGGTAAAACATACGCGATGCGGTCACCCAGACTCTTGGCCGGTGCAGGAGCAGGCACTTGCTTGGCGTCAACGATCACCTCGATCTGTGATCCAATCAGTATTCATTGCAACAGGCAGCGGAAGAGGCACAAACCTTCATCGGCCTATCGTCCACTTTCAGTCCGTCGAGGTCCTTCGCAGCCTTGACTGCACTGTCCGGCTTGGAGAAGATGATGGTGGCGACACCACGGCTCTGGCCGTTGGGTCCATACTGAAGGAGTACCTTCTTGATCGCTCCTACGGTCTTGCCAAAGTAGTCCTATAAGAATGGGGATATCGTGTTAGTCCAGAGTCTACCGAGTATCATCTTCTAGTCCGTGACGCGAAACCCCGAGTAGCACATGAGCGAAGCGCAAGACGAGATCAGCAGCAAGCTCTCATGCAGTGTTGTAAAATAGTACACCCGAGACACATCCGCAAGCAAGTAGGAGGCCAGCGAGCCAGCAGTGAAGGTTAGTAGTGCAAGTTAGTAATTAGGAGTGCCTTCAAAACCGGGTCCGTCTGAGTCCAGAATGTCCATGAAACGCGAGGGAAGTTTTTGGATTGATGCCGAGTGACCGTTTGTTTCAAACGATCGTGTAATCGCCTACGCGACCGATAGAAATGGTATAATATTCAAGGCCAGTCGAGTTCATACAGGCTGAGACGCGTCTTGCTAAGCGTAATAGAAGACAGCGCAAGCTGAGCAGGAGGGTCGTGCCAGAGAGAACGCAGTTCAGCGACAAGTGGAGGTTCTGCAGTGACTGGCCGGCCCCTTCATGTTTGGGAGCGCCCAGCGGGAACTAAAGTAGAGGCTGAGATATGGTAATCACTAGCCCCCTTAAGACCGCTCGCTATGCGCCTTGCAACGATGATCCAGCGGTCTAGTGAAGGTGTTGTGTAGCCACGTCGTCAGAACCGAGCCTTGGAATAACTCAGGAAAGTCTTGGAGCCGCCGAGGTATTGAGATGTTTTGTGCTGTGCTGTGCTGCTAGATTCACTGCTGCGCTCGCTGATACAATTGCACTTGCAGTCGCAAGACTGATGTCCTTGACGTAAAAACCAGGCAGCAAAACGTCCGAAGGACATGTTTGAAGCACTGGCCAATGATCCATGGATGTCTGCGCCTGCTGCGTAGCGGTCTGCTTGCCAGGCAGCCGCATGTTACGCGAGGACTGTTGCATGACAATGTGCAAGGCCTCGATCTCCGAAGTCTTTGCAAGTGACAAACCGTCGCAATGCAAGACCAACGGAGAGAGATTTCTCGCTTCATAGACGCCTTCATAGGCCGATATGCTCATGTGGGCCAGGCTCGCGGCGCGCGAGATAAGGAGGTGCGCGACAGGATCCGCGTTTACCGTTCATCTCACGAGAAACGGCGATAAGAGTCCAAGCCTTGATGGCCTTTGTACTAACGTACCTTGATCTGTGTCTCCGTGACATCCCTAGGCTAGTGCACGTTAGCAGGCATTCTTATATAGGAGGTCGACAGGAACGACTTACCAGGTTGCTGACGATGATCTTGCTGTCGCCAGATCCAGAAGAGCCTGTAGCAAGAGCGGGCTTGTCGGTGGGCTTCGTGGTCTTGGTGGTCTTCTTCACTCCACCGACCGGCGCAGCAAGAACTGCTGCCTTGGTACCGTTGGCCCGCCGACCAGCACCGCGAGCGCGACGATTGGATTGACGGCGGTCCTTGAGGATCTCATCGAGAGAGCGGTTAAGCTTGTCACCCATGTCGAAAGGCTGAGGTCGTGATATTGGTGTTGGCTAATGTAAAGAGTGATGTCAGAGTCGAACGGTGTCGGACCGTCGCGGGGACGATGAGAATAGCGCGTGAGAGAGCGAGAGGAGGTTCAAGTCCAAGAGGTGCTAACCCGGTAGTGAGGAGTCTGAGTTTGTGTGGCAGTGGCAGTAAACTCGAACTGGATGAGCGCGTTTGCGGCTGATGCCTGTGGAAAAGGCTGGACAGCTGCGGACGACTGGTAGATGTATGGCAGTGGCACGGTCACAGAGGTTGCTATGACAGAGAAGCGCAGTGTGATGTATGAATGGAGAGAATGATTTGATGGGCCGCGCGTTTGCTTTTGTAGAGCTGAGCTGCGGTTTGGTGTTGCAATGGAGAACGTGTTGCAAGATAGGAGAGGACGCTAATCGTGATACGGTTAGTGCTTCGCGGCTCCATGTTTGACTGCTTTGCATGTGAGCTCCAGCATGAAGTGAATGCGTCTCTCAACCTGACAATTGCGAAATGGCTCGGTAACATGGCGCTGGCGTCGGCAAGTGGTAGTAGGCAGAGACAGAGAGACTTGTGCTAATACCTGTCAGTGGAAAGCATTCAAGTTCTTCGATGTCACCCAAGTCAAGTTTCCCGATGACGAGAGCTCGTCACTGTTCGAAGTACTCCCACCGCGCGCTGGCGCTGCTCCTTGACTGACAACGTTCAGCACGGTAACGTCACCTGCGTCGCCTCAGGCTCCGAGAATGTCTTCTTCGGAAGCGCGGATGGCGTCGTCCGGATCCTCTCCCAAACTTTCAAGGTCCTCCGGTCATTCAAGGCGCATGATACTGGTTCTATCACCCACATGAAGCAGGTCCGTGGAACCTCGCTGTTAGTTACGGTGGCTGAGGATCTTTCGGCTGAGCCAACGCTGAAAGTGTGGGCGCTTGACAAAATTGAGAAGAAGACGGGTATTCCTCGTTGTCAAAGCACGCTTACTATTCACAATGGGCGAAAGCAGTTTCCCGTGAGTAGAGCATGAATGCGACCCGGGTCCCGGTGCTAACAATACAGATATCCGCTTTTGCGGCATTGGAGGACCTTTCCCAACTCGCTGTAGGGTTCGCCAACGGTGCTGTAACGGTCGTCAGAGGTGATCTGATACATGACCGTGGCGCCCGGCAGCGGACGGTATTCGAGTCAGATGAGCCCATCACCGGCATCGAGTTTCGAGAGGGGAGCACCACGGTCTTATACATCGCGACAACAGGGCGAGTATTAACCCTGGTAATTTCTGGAAGAGGACAAGGTCAGCCCGCAAGGCCACTAGACGAGACAGGATGCGGAGTCGGGTGCATGACCGTAGACAAGAGCACTCAAGATATTGTCGTCGCACGAGATGATGGCATATACTACTATGGCCTACATGGTAGGGGACCCTACCTGGCCTACGAGGTGCCGAAGAAAATGATCAGCATACACAAAGACTACGTGACTCTTGTGTCGCCCCCGCAAGCGAATACCCTCACAAGATCTGCGTCGCTGAGAGCTTTGGGTAGCAGTCAGGTGGACGATCTGTTTAATACTTCGAACTTCATCCTGCTGAACACGGACCTGAAGTTCATAGCACATCAGGAGGCTCTATCGTCTCAAATCAAGACGACTTTCGTCGAATGGGGTGATCTTTTCGTGTTGACCTTGGACGGCAAAGTAAGACATCCGCATCGGATCAAGTACTCTCTGACCTTTGCAGTTGTACCGGTATCACGAGAAGACCTTCCAGCAAAAGCTCGACATTCTGTATCAGCGCGACCTCTACGTTCTTGCCATAAACCTCGCCCAGAAATTAGGCGTTGATGCTGCTCAACAGAACGTGATTCACCGAAAGTATGGCGACTACTTGTATCAGAAAGGAGACTATGACACAGCCATGCAACAATACCTCAAAGCCATTGACAACACTGAGCCTTCTCAGGTCATTCGCAAGGTACCTTTCATCCGTGAACACGGTCCAGGAACAATTTTCCGCTAATTGCATGCAGTTCCTTGATACGCAACGGATTCACAATCTGATCGAGTATCTGGAAGAACTTCACGATCACCACAAAGCCACTTCAGATCACACGACGTTGTTGCTCAACTGTTACGCCAAGCTCAAGGATGTCGACAAGCTGGAAGAGTTCATCAAGTCCCCTGGAGACCTCAAGTTCGATCTTGATACCGCAATAACCATGTGTCGTCAGGGCGGCTACTACGACCAGGCTGCCTATCTAGCTCGGAAGCACAATGAACATGGACTCGTAGCTGATATCTTGATTGAGGATTCGAAAAGATATGCAGAGGCTTTGGCATACATCTGGCGACTGCAGCCAGCATACGTGAGTCCATCTATGCAGATGCCGCCGCCCAGCCACGTCTTGAACTCACAAAAGATAGGCTTACAAAATCCTCATGAAATATGCCACCGTGCTACTCGAGCATTGTCCCAAAGATACAACGCAGCTATTTATCGACTACTACACTGCGCAATTCCGACCAAAGAAGGACGCTGTAGTCATACAAAATGCTCCTGCACCTCAAGGAAGCTTGGGCATCGCGTCAACCGCTGTTCAGAACCTTGCGGCGCTGATACCACTGCCCTACATGAATGCGTCTAGTAACGTTCAAACACCTAGCTCGACTGATCAGAGAAACACACTGCAAATCGTCGAAACAAACGTCAATGATCCACCTGCGGAGTACCCGGTGCCGAAGCCGCGCACTGCTTTCTCGGCGTTTGTAGATCATCCTGAAGAGTTCGTGGTCTTTCTCGAGGCGTGCATCCAATCGGACGAGCTCAAGGAGGAAGACAAGATCGATTTGTACACAACTCTGTTCGAGATGTATCTCCACACTGCCAATGGCAAGAAGAACGGCGAGCGCGAGGAGTGGGAAAACAAAGCAAAGAAGCTGATCGAGGGCAAGGACGTAACTCTCCCCTTTTCCAGCAGACATCGTTTCGGTAGCTCACATGATCCAGGTTCCGATCGACACCTCGAACGTCCTTTTACTATCCCATCTTGAGAACTTCCGCGACGGCACGATCCTCGTCCGCGAACAACAAGGCCTCCGCTCCGACATCTTCCGCGCCTACACCTCAGCAAAGGACACCCCCGGCGCTATCAAAGCCCTCCGCAAATACGGCCCGGAAGAGCCATCCCTCTACCCTGCCGCCCTCGCCTACTTCACCTCCTCCCCCACGATCCTCGAAGAAGCCGGCACCGAGCTCGACGCCGTGCTCCGCAAGATCGACGACGACGGCCTCATGGCCCCGCTGCAGGTCATTCAGACGCTCTCGGCCAACGGCGTCGCGACCATGGGGCTCGTCAAGAAGTACCTCGCCGCCACCATCGCGCGCGAGCGCGCCGAGATCGCGAATAATCGCGCTCTCATCCAGACATTCCGGACCGATACCGAGGCGAAGCGCGCCGAGCTGGTCGAGCTGAGTACCAAGCCGCAGCAGTTCACCGCGACGCGGTGTGCGGCGTGCGGGGCCGGGCTGGATCTGCCGACCGTGCATTTCTTGTGCAAGCATTCGTTCCATCTGAGGTGTTTGAATGTGGGGAGTGAGGAGGATGTTGAGGCGGCCGAGTGTCCGATCGATGCGCCGGGGAATGCGACGGTGAGGGCGATTAGGAAGGCGCAGGAGGAGAGTAGGGAACGGCATGATGTTTTCTTGGATGCGTTGGGCAGGAGTAGGGATAAGTTTGGGACGGTGAGTGAGTGGTTTGGAAGGGGGGTTATGGGGGGGTTGGGGGGAGAGTAAGGGGTTAGGTGTGTGTGGATATGCAAATGGACGGACTGAAGCGTGGGGGGAGACAACCTGGCTAGAGAGATTGACGCCTTCTGAGGACACACAGAGTACCTGGTAGTGAGCGTGAATCAACCGACTGACATCGATCATGGAGTCTGAATGGAGCAACGCTCGCTAGAGTACAACCTATCCGGCCCAGCCAGGAACAGAGTGAAGAGTAGACGCTTCTTGAGACCCTAACCAAAAAGAAGATACCTCGTGAGTAAAAATGAGGTCGGACGTCGAGTCTGCAGTAGCCTGGTTCGAGCAGACTGCGCCCACGTTACAGGCGGGTTTGTCTACGCTCGCACGGCGACTGTTTCCGAAGTTCAGTGTAGATCTCTCCAGCTTTCTCCGGATCTTTGCCAGTGTACACATGAAAGATCGATTGCATTAGAAAACATCACCATGAGGGCGGATTGTTTCCATGTGTATCTCGGGTCTTCGAGCGCGGCGCTATGTCCATTTTGTGGTATAATATATGAACGTAGCACCCTGTCATACGATGACGTGAGTGCTTCTATAACCACATATATACCCTCTATGGTACGAAAAGGTGAAAAGTGCTCACAAGGTATCAAAACTATATTTTCACACTGTGCAAAGTCAGCATCTCTATCCAAAACCACTCCGCCCTAAGGCGGAATCTCAGGTGACTCACCTCCACGGATGCTCCTCATCCCCGTACTGAATCCCCTCAATCCAATCTTTCATCCTCTGCGCAATCGGCCCCGCCTCCTTCCCCTCCTCCAACCCACACTCCACCAGCCGTCCCTTCCAGCTGATCTTCCTCACCGGACTCACCACGGCCGCGGTCCCCGCTCCAAAAACCTCCAACATCCTCCCCTCATCCGCCGCATCCGCAAGCTCCTTCATCGTAAACTTCCGTTCCTGGATCTCCCACCCCTCCGGCTGCAGTCGCTCCCTCGCCAAGCCGAGAATCGAGTCCCGCGTCACGCCCTCCAGGATCGTGCCGTCCAGCGGCGCGGTCATGAGCACCTTCTTCCCACTCTGCTTGTCCTTCACCGCCGCGAACAGGTTCATCGTCCCGACCTCGGTGACGTACTCCTCCTCCCCGAACAGCCACAGGTTCTGGTGGAAGCCCCGGCTGGCCGCCTGCATCTGCGGCACGATGCACGGCGCGTAGTTGGCGCCGAGCTTCTTGTCGCCGACGCCGCCGGGCCAGGCGCGCACCGCATAGTCGGTCGCTTCGAGCGAGACGGCTTTGAAGCCTGTCGGGTAGTAGGGGCCGACGGGGGAGGCGATGACGAAGAGGAGGGCGGAGCCGGGGGGGCCGACGCCCAGGGTGCGTTGGGTGCCGATCATGGTTGGGCGGAGGTAGAGGGAGTAGCCGCGGGTTCTGTGGGTGGTGAGGGTTGTAAGATTGAGGATGCGAGTGTGTGGGACTTGGAGGAGCTTACGAGGGGATGAAGCGCTCGTCTAGCTTGACAAACTTGGAGATCAGCTCGATCATCTTGGTTCCGTCCAACGTTGGTAGTGCGATGCGGGCAGATGACTTGTTCAGCCGCGCCATGTTCTTGTCTGGCCGGAACAGCCGTATGTTGCCCTGCGGGTCTTTGTATGCTTTCATGCCCTCGAAGCATTCGAACGCGTAGTGGAACACGCAGGTCGCCGGGTCGAGACTTAGATTCTGGTAAGGGGTTATGCGTGGGGACAGCCAGCCCTGCGATGCTGTCCATTCGAGTGAGAGCATGTGATCTAGCCGTTACCTTGTAAGCTGTTGCGCCTGTTGGCGGACTAGTAGGTGTATGTACCGGTAAAAGTGCGCCCAAAGACCAATTCCTCGGGTGGTGTGAGCTGCTTTGGAGTGGTGGTCTTGCTTATGGAGAGCTGTGACGGGTCTATCTCTGCCAGCTTAGGCGTAGAGGCAGTATCCGTCTGTATACTGTATGCTCTCCGACATCGCTGCAGAAGATTGAAAGAAGTGCGCTGAGGAAGAGAAGACAGCGCTGAGAGCAGCGCGGATGACGACCGTGGCTGGAGCATTGTGGGCTTTGGTGTCCAGCTGATCTAGGACGGGATCAATTGGAAGGGAGTGGAGAGGGGTGAGTCGGTGTATGAAGTCTGGCTGGAAAGTCATCTCAAAGGGCGCGGATGCGGCTTGCAACGGCTATCCGGGTAAACCTCGGCAAAATCTAGCCCAGCTGTCGTGCACAGGTCGGCGCTCACTGTGCTTGTATGAACCTCTAAATAGCATCAAAACGCAAGCCATGCTGTAGACAAGCTCGATGGGGCCCTATGAAAGCTCTGACATCCCTAATCTTATAGTCCCAATCTGACCATGTTCTCCTCGGCGCTGAAATCGTTCACTTCCAATATCTCCTCCAACTATACCATTTCGGCGAATCCCACTTCGACCTCCGGAATATGGAAGATATTCGACGCGAAGAAGAAGTCCACCGGCAAACCAGCCTCCGTCTTTGTGTTTGACAAGCGATCCCTTGAGGGTCAAGGGGGGGGTCTAGGTGGGCGGACAAATGCCGCGTCGTTGAAAAGAGCACAGGAAGAAGTAATAGAGAGGCTGAAGAAGGAAGCTAGTTCTCTTGCTCGGTTAAGACATCCTAGTATACTTGAGCTGGTCGAGCCAGTCGAGGAGACGCGCAATGGCGGCCTTATGTTCGCGACGGAGCCGGTGACAGCCTCGCTAGCCGGGCTGCTGCAAGAGAAGGACGAGCAAGAGCGCGCAGGTGGTGTGGGCGGACGCAGTAGTCGCTATGTCATCGAGGAGGCAGATGGCAAGGGTAGGAGACGGCGAGAGATTGAGATTGACGAGCTGGAGATTCAGAAGGGGTTGCTGCAGATCGGCAAAGGCCTGGAGTTCCTGCACGAGAGCGCAGGACTTGTACATGGAAACCTAACGCCGGAGGCAATCTTCGTCAATGCCAAAGTACGGAATGACGCTTTTCATCCCGTCCACTGCACCTGCTGATGTCCTGCAGTCCGATTGGAAGATATCAGGCCTGGGCTTCGCCGGTCCACCAGAGAACTCCAATGCACCTAGCTCCGCCGCGCCCATCTCTCTGTCCGAAGTCCTGAACCATGACCCCCGCCTACCACGCGCTGTGCAGCTCAACCTGGATTACGCTTCCCCAGACTTTGTGCTGGACACGAACGTTACCATCGCCGCGGACATGTTCTCCCTAGGTCTTCTCATCATCGCGCTGTATAATTCCCCACACCGCAGTCCGTTGGAGACGAACCAAAGTTTGTCTACCTACAAGCGACTCTTTGCTTCTTCGTCTTCCGTTCCAAGTCAGAACAACAACTTCCTGTCATCCCAACCATTGCCAAAAGAGGTTATGTCTGGCCTGCTGCCCAGGTTGATCACCAGGAGACCGGCACAACGGCTTGGTGCCCGGGAGTTCCAACAGGCTCAGTATTTCGACAACATCCTTGTCTCTACCATTCGTTTCCTGGAGTCGTTGCCAGCTAAGACGCCGAATGAGAAATCTCAGTTCATGCGGGGCCTTCCACGAATCCTGAACCAGTTTCCCAAGTCTGTCTTGGAAAAGAAGGTTCTTCCGGCCTTGTTAGAAGAAATGAAAGACCGTGAGCTGCTATCTTTGGTCCTGCAGAACGTCTTCAAGATCATCACGGCAATGCCAACTGGGAAGCGAGCCTTTTCAGAGAAGGTCATTCCTCGATTGCGTGAGATCTTTCTGACTGGTGCTACTGGGAAAAATGCTTCTGCCGAGCGTGACAGTGCGAAGGAGGCTGGACTGATGGTCCTGCTAGAGAACATGGGTGTAATAGCCAACAATTCTTCTGGCAAGGAATTCAAAGATGGTGAGCCTGCTACTGTCTCTGATGCCTTCTAACTCGACGCTAACGGTTGCCAGATATCCTACCAATTCTAGTTCTAGCACTCGACTCACCCACGCACTCACTGGTTGACGCAGCGCTCAAGACATTGCCTGTAGTCCTACCAGTGCTCGACTTTTCTACTGTTAAGCATGACCTCTTTCCAGTCGTTGCGGCCGTGTTCAGCAAGACAAGTAGCATGGGCATCAAGATACGAGGTTTAGAAGCCCTTCAGACCTTGTGTGGAGGGTCACCCGACCAGAGTTCTCCTGCTAGTGACGGCTTGGATGGCATGACTGTTACGGAGAAAGCTCACTCGAAGCATGGTCAGAGCGTGATTCTTGACAAGTACACAATTCAAGAGAAAGTCGTGCCGCTTCTCAAAGCGATCAAGACGAAAGAGCCGGCTGTCATGGTAAGAAGGCTAATCGGTTATACAGCCAAAGTGCAGTCACTGACGAGAATCCAGATGGCCGCCCTCGAAGTCTTCAAAGCTATCGGCAAGATAGTAGACTCTGATTTCTTAGCAATGGACATCTTGCCCACCCTATGGAACTTTAGCCTCGGGCCACTGCTCAACTTGGAGCAGTTCCAGGCATTCATGACCTTGATAAAATCCTTATCGAGCCGCATCGAGCAAGAACAGACACGCAAGTTGCAGGGACTATCAGCCAGCAACACAGCTACTGTCAGCCGCTCGAAAGACAGCATGACCTTCGGTTTGACCGGAAGTTCAAACGGCATTCAAAGTACCATGCAGGGTGAAGACGGAGACTTCGAAAGCCTCGTCCTGGGACGAAAGCCTCCGTCCAACTCACCAACAAACGCCTTCGATGACCCCTGGGCCTCAGCACCCCCAACTACCTCCAACCCCACCTCACGCCCTACCCTCCTCCCAACCCGCTCTCACCAGCAGCAGCCCCTCACAACCTCCTCATTCTCCTGGTCCACACCCCAACCCTCATCCGCCGCTCCACGCACCACAGCTCTAACACCCCAACCCACAACCTCCCGCGCCATAACGCCGGACCAGAGCCTCAGCAGCTTCGCCTCCCTAACACCATCTCCTGCCCTCTCCGGTCCCACCGCCCCCTCCGCCTTCACGCAACCGCTCCAACCATTACGCTCCGGGATGCCAGCAGCGGCGCCCGCACCTCCTCCTTCGCAACCCTACACTTCATCCCGCTCCTCCTCGTCATCATTCGCTCCGACCGTCCCGCCACCCATCGACTGGTCCGCTGCCGCCGCCCAGCGCGTCCCTGCTCCCTCACCTGTGTCCTATGGGCAGCCACAACCGAGTGCGTCTGCGTTTTCCATAGCACCGCCGCCGACGGCATCGCCGTACTCGAGCTTTAGTATTGCGCCGCCGCCGAGTGGGTCGAGGCAGGCGAGTTTTACGGGGACGGCGGGAGGTGTGGGGACGGCGGGAGGTGCGGGGACGGGCGGGATAGGAAGGCCCAAGGCACAGGCGCAGACGCCGGTGCAGAAACAGGGGTTGGATAAGTATGAGAGTTTGATCTGATGAAGGGAATTGGGTGGGTGAGTTGACGAGCGGTTGTAGAGGCTGGCTTAAAACATTCAGCTCGTGGTAATTATGTGGTGAAGGGAATTCAGCGAGGAGTCTGGGAGGGAATGCATGTGGTAGCGTGCCAATGCAGCATTGTTTAGGTGTCTTGTTGGCAAAATCTAAATTATCAGATTAAAACTATGGCATATTATACACAATAGTCGTAGACATCGTTCGCCCCGAAGCGCCTTGCTATGGTGTTACGCAACGTCCAAAACGTCCAAAATGCAAATCCAAAAATGCAACTCGAGGAACGCCGAACTATGCAGTTCCTAAAACACCAAACTATGCAACTCTGAGCAACGCCGAACCATGCGGTCTATCAGTCTAACCAAGCCCGCTCTATCCAGTTAAGTTGATAAACGTTAAGTCTAAATCAGTGTATGCCGGCGAGACAACCATCTAAAAATCCTGTCTAGCATTCTTGCTCTTCTTTCGAATCACAGAACCATACTACACAAAAGTCAGCCTTTGCCCCAACCACACTACCTCTCACCCCCAAGATTTGAGAAAATCCACATACCTTGTACAACAGAAACGGAATCGGGATAAACGCAAGACTAATGAACCCAAGCGTCGACGACGCCCAGTTCACGCCCAGCTTCTTATACATGGCGCCCGCGAAGAGCGGAAACCCAGCGCCGAACGCGGAACGGAAGAGGTCGTTGCCGGCCAGCACGGAGGCCGCGTACTTCGGGTAGGCGTCCGGGAGGTAGTTAAGAACGGAGTTGAACAGCAGCATCGACCCAACAGAGAAGAACGCCGAGCCAATGATCGGCATGATCCAATGGATATCCGGCCTCGCGCTCCACCCAAACCAAAACAAGCAGATCGGGATGGCGAAGGCGCCGACGAAGGAAGGCGGCAGCCGCTTCTCCGGCTGGATGTCGCCGTTCTCGTTGAACTGCGGCTCCTGCACTTTGTACAGGTACCAGAAGAACGGCGGGATGGTGATCAGGGCGCCGATGAGGATGCCCAGGAACGCCAGGCCGTTCTCGCCCAGGTTGAACTTGTACAGCCCCGAGAAGACGATGGGGAAGGACTCGAACCAGATGTACAGCAGGCCGTAGATGAGCGCGATGTACAGGTTCAGCGCAAAGACAATGGGTTCCTGGAAGTTCAGGGTGAAGGGGCGGACGAGGGAGATCATGACGGCCTCCTTGGCGCCGATTTCCTGGCCGATGAGCTCGGGCTCGCAGATCAGTTTGGTGTTGCCCGTGAGCTTGCGGAGGCGGCGCGTCCGGCGGTAGAGGATGTTGTCAGCGGACGTCTCGGGCAGCAGGAAGAAGAGGAAGACGAGCGCGAAGCCGGACAGCCACATCAGCTCCCAGATCGTCCAGGTCCAGTCTTCGGCTTGCACGGCGAAGCCGCCGACCAGGGGGCCCATGGTGGGGCCGCACACGGCGGAGATGCCCCAGATGGTGAGGGCGTAGGCGCGCTTCTTGGGCGTGTACATGTCTGCGAGACTGGCGCCGCCGGTGGCCAGGACGGGCGAGCCGAAGAATCCGGTCAGGAAACGGAAGGCCAGCAGCATGCCGAAGTTCGTTGCGAGTGCGGTGGGGACTTGAAATACGACGAAGACGACGAGAGTTGCGATGTAGACGGGGTTGCGTCCGATCTGCGGGATTTCGGACATGGGAGCGAAGAGCATCTACTCCGTCTGTTAGCCAGCTGTGCGATGATACCATGCAGCAAAAGCACGTAATCATGAACCGGCAGCACTTACAGGACCAAGCCCATACCCAGCAACAAACAGCGTGAGCCCCAACGTCGCCGCAACCTGGCTGACCTTGAACTCCCTCATAACGCCCTCAATACCAGCCGTATAAATCGCCGACCCGATGTAAATCGCCGTCGTCAACAAACAGATCTCAAACGTAACGAAGAACTTCTTGCCCTGCGACCAATTCACCGGATTCTGCGCACCCCATCAGCTACACCCGCTCATACACTCATGAATCCTCGTCGGAGGGGGGGACAGCTCGAAACATACCTCAGGATCATCCGGCCCGTTCCACGTCACAAGATGGATATCCCTGCCCTTCTCCGGATCCACCCTCACCCCACTAACCTCGTTATACGTATACCCATCCTCAGGCACCTCCGTCCTCAAGCTGCTCCCCGACGACGCAACCCTCGAACCATCTCCCACCGGCGTGGCCTCTCCATCTTCGTCGCTTTTAGACGACGGGGGCTCGATACTGCCCGTCTGCGCCGCGTACCCGGAGCCCTTCTCGTCGATGTAGCGCCGCCACAGCTCGGGGTCCTTCTCTTCGGGGTACTGGAAGAACTTTTTGTTGGTGAGGAGGCGGACGATGTTGCCGAAGGCGCTGGTGCGCAGGAGCTCGTACATCCTCTTCTACCAGCAGTAACGTGGAAGAGGGAGGAGGATGTCAATTAGGGGAGGATTGGAGGAGCAACGCGCAGGTAGGGCACCTCCATGTTGAGGCTCTACAAACTCCTTTAGTAGGCAGGCAGGGGCCTATGTGGACCCTCTGCATCGTCATTGCTTCGACTTCTGCAGTGCGTTCGGCACTGACGTGGGCGCGAGATCGCGAGTGTTGCATCGGGCCGAGGATTGTTGGGCTGAAGACTACATGTGTTTTGTTAGTGAAATGCCATGTGCGGGCATGAGTCTATGACGATGCATGCGGCGGCGATCGACGGGAGAGATCGGTCGGGAGCCGGATCGGCCGGACGCCCGCTCCGTTGGGTCGGTAAGGCAGCATGACGCCAGGGGTACGAGTCGGCTAAGATAGTGTTTGGACGCTCGGGTAGCTGCAAACACCGTAAACCCTTACAATCTCACCGGTTCACGGTGAAAGCACCACTGATAGAGCACGGTACAACTATTAAAATAGCTATTCCTTATTAAGGCAACGTTTTTAGACATTCTCCGCAGCAAACAATCATGAATTCAACCTATTTAGACGGTTGCTGAGTGCTGGCGCTCCATGTTAGAGAGCGTCCAAACACTTTATTAGCCGAGGCAGTAGTTACAATGACATTCATGACAGTGGCATTCGAGTGCATCTGTCAATTCGTATTTATCATGCATTACTGCACAACAACATCGCTTGAATGTGTAGATAGGAAGAGCCACGTTTGAGAGAATTATCCGGATAAGCATAATCCGTCGCAACGCTCCCCGAAACGTGCTCCATGACCCGTGCGTTCGATCCCAAACTCTCAGAGATCTCGCGAGCATCGTCCACAACATGCCTCCACTGCCACGCAAAGCTTTCCATGGACAGACAACCACACAACTGCGGGGAACATCTGCAACCCTCTTGGGCACCGTAGATCGCGGGACCCTTCTCCTCAGTCCCTAGAAGCAGTTGCGATCGAGTCTCATGCAGTCTCCCAAAACCATCCCAACGGCCCCCATGCACCCACATGCTAAGCCATCCCTCTCAACCCATCCCAGCACTCCCACCACTTCCCCTGCTCCAACCCACCATCCCCACTTTGCGCCACCCCACTCACCCGCCCCCTCACTCACACTCCCAAGTCAGCACATCCCCCCCCTCAAGCCCTAACACCGTATACCCCCCTCCCCCAAACCCCCCCACACTCAGCGTCACCCACTCCCTCCCCCCCGCCGCCCTCCTCACCACCATCCACACCCCCAGCACAAACCCCGCGGACGCAAACCCGCGCCACTGCAGCCTCACCAGCCCCCTCGGCGCCGCTTCGGTCGGGGCGCCAGCGTCGTCGAAGGTGGGGACGGCGTAGCGGCTGAGGAAGGGGCTGATGGCGTCGTCGGCGCGGAGGCGGGGGGAGTCGAGGGCGAGGAGGCTGAGGTATTCGAGGAGGGGCTCGGCGTGCTGGGGGTCGGCGAGGGTGCGGGGGGAGGGGAGGGGCGGGACTAGGGCGTTGGGGAGGGGGGTGTGGTGGGGGGGGATGGTGCGGGGGACAGGGTGGTGGGCGTGGATGGGACCTATCGCGTGGGGGGGGGATATGAGCGTTGTGGTTTGAGTGTGAAGCGGTGGATCGGTGTGAGGGTTGCTTAGGGGAAGTGAGACATACCATTGGTAGTTCCGTTCGCTGCGTTCAGGTCGACGAAGAGCCATGAGAGGGAGTGGTTTAGGACGTTCTTGAACGCGTACACAATCCGCTCGAAGCCTTTCTTGCCGTGCAGCATCGATGGCAGCCGGAGGTTCAATTCGATTGCTGCGAACGAATTAGCAATCCCACATTTTGCTATTAGGGGCAGAGAACTGGGACGTACCGAAGCGGGATTTCGTATGCTTTCTGCCGCCATCACGTATTGCACACCCGACCAGCCCGCAGCGCTCGTAGGTCGCTCTGTCGACCTCCAGCCTGAGAACGCCTTGGGACTCGTTAGTGCCACATCTTCTTAAATAAGTTTTGAGAGATCACCAGAGGTTCGCAAAGGGGCATGGAGCAAATGGCACATACCATCCCGAAGCGAGTATATATTATCAACGCCAGGTCGACCTTCAGAAAGCATCAACACGTTCCCTATAGAAACCCTCAGCTCCGAAACCAGAGCTTGCTCTTTTAAAGTTCAACGGGTCGTACCAGCCTTGATATACTGATTAAAGAAGTCGCCAGAGATGATCTCAGCGAGAGACATGTTGACTCTCATGTACCGTAGCGTACCCACGTCGCCTTCGAGCTCTTGCTTCACAATCTCATAGATCTCATCTGGCAGTATGAGGGTGATCTAGGCTTACACCGTAATTAAGTTTGTTTCTTAACTAAGATATTGCTGTGGTCACGCACGGTATGGGCCCATGGATGTGAGGATATGGTCGAGAAGGGCTTTGCCTTGACAGGCGGTTGGTTCTCATTGATGCTGGTTGGTAGAGTACTATGGGTAAAGTAGCATTTCGACCCCTTGGACTCGTGTTTCGAGAAGTTGAACATGACGTGTGGATGCATGTTCAATTTCGAGACGAGGCGCAGCCAAAGTGAATGCCGGAGTAATTTTGCTTCCTATTTCGGCCTAGTGTGGTGTGGGAGGACTAAGATATGCCATAGGACGACGGGTTGCTCAGATGTTTACGCTATGTACAACGCAGATAATAAAGCTACCCTAATGCCATCAGGTTCTCGGACATGGCCGCAGAGACGCATCAATGAGCACTGTATCATCGAACCGCGCTTTCGCTCCACAATCTTTCTAACCCCTACGCATCATCACCACTTCTTCCCACCTTCATCAAAATCCTGGCCCCTCCTCTCCTTCTCAATCCTCGCATCAAACTCCTTCTGCGCCTCTGCCTTCGCAAGCTGCCTCTCCTCCTCCGTCGACGAGAAGGTGAAGCTATCCCCCAGTGTGGCGCCGTCTCTCTGCTCTCTCTGCGTACCTCGGCCAGTGGGACCCCTTCCGGGTTCCATAGACCTACTCGCCGGATAGCCCACGCCGGTGCGGCTCGCCTGTTGTGAGGACTGCCCAGAAGCCGACTGCTGCCTGACTCTATCCCATGCTGATCCGCTACTGGTGAGCGGTGGTGCACCCGCTGTCGGTGACGCATCGTCGTCAGTGGAGTCGAAATTGCGAGGTTGAGATGTTACTTTGTCCATGCGGAAGGTGTTCTCACGGTTCTGAGTGGGGCTTGAGCGCGGGTCTGGCCTTTGACTGATCTGTTTGCTGCGCATCCGTTGGTCGGAGAGAACGCCTGTGTCTGTGGACGCGTCTGAAAAGAGACCAGAGCCGCCACTGGGCGACATGTCATCGTCGGAAGGAGAAGTGGTCGCTGGCCAGCCAGTGCGGGGTTGTGGAGGAGTCTGGCCTGGTACTGGTGTTGCGTCTCGAGGAATTCCTGAGCGGCGCTCTTTCATGATCTCCTTTAACGCGTCGTTGAAACTGGAAAGCCGTGGATCCTTTTGCATCGATACAGCTGCGACACTCGCACCGTAGCTGGTCGCTACCAGTCCGCCCACCATCCCGAGTCCAAAGATGTAAAGTGAACCCCTCATTGCGTGTGTCACCATCCGTCCGACTGGCGTCTTTCCTATACCACTCCTGACACTCTCCTGCATCTCGGGACTTGGGTTGTAGAAAGGCATTCTCAGGGTGTCAGCTGTCTGATACGCCCGATATGCGCCTGCTGCTGCTCCGAGGAAGGTGCCATATGAGGTTGTACGCTGCGCTTTTAAGGCGTGGTAACATATCGTGTTTGCTTCCTCCTGTGTTACGGGACGCTTCAGGATGGTAGACGCTGCATTGCATGCATCGTGAACAGACTTCGCCCTGCTCTCCTTGGTGTAGCCTATAAGAGGGCCGAAGACGGGCATAGGTTTGGGTAGTTGTGCGAGATCTAAGTGGATGCCGGCGGGAGGGCCTGAAGAGGAGTCGCTTGCGTACGGATCTCTGTCTGAGGTAGGGTCATCGGAAAAGGCATCTGTAGCAGAGGCGTTGTTTATTTCTTGAAGCACCATGGTGGGTAGCTTGCTGTCGCGGCCGAGGAAGCTATAGTGGTACGCAGTGATTGTGGTTCCGTAGCGTGATATCACCAGGAAGCTGCAGCAGCAATGTCACAGTAGATGCTCAGTTGTTTCGAGTGGTTGGCAAGTGGCAGTGAGTTGTGTGGCAGTTGAAGGTAGAGGTAGCTATGGTTGGTGCTCGGTTGACAGTGTGATGACGTGCAGCGGAGGCGTGCCCGCGTTCAGATGGTGTTGCACGTGGAACAGCAGCGAGAGGATTTAAATACAACCACAGTTGATAGTTTTCTGTTCGCCTGAGATGGTCACTCTAGCTAGACTGTCTCCCATGACCCTAGGTTCAGTCAAGAAACCAAGCCTAAAGATTTGTTCAGATATCCTCCTCTACTCTCCAGCTGAAAAGGCAAAGTACAGCCTGGATACTTCCCATAGTTAAGGGTACAACTGTGTTACGAACGCCAAGTCATCGACTAGCATGATACAATGGATGTGTTGTCTATACTGAGCAGCATTATTCTGGGGTATATACAACAACAGTAACTGCATGAGGTCTGATCACCAGGTCTTCATAGTGACCACAGCTTCGAACTTGCATCGTACGAAGCCTGCTCCGCTAACGTAGACGCGCTCGACACCGAACTACCGCCATCATCCTCTTCCGACGATGCTTCAGAGCTTTCAGAGTCCGAAGAATCATCCAGAGAGATATCGGAGACTCGGTCCCTGCCAGAGCACGTCGCGACCACCGAGCCTGACGAGTGCACAATAGTCGCACACACTGGATCTGTAGTGGTTTAAGTTAGCAGACCTGATCACTCTTCGGCGGCTGTCTCGTGTGCTTACCATCGTGTGCTTTCCACTCCGCCCACGGATCCAGCGCTCCCTCCATATCACCCGGGTTACTCCACACCCGCACGTTCCCGTCCGTTCCGCCAGCCCATAATTCATGGCCTGCCGCCGTTGGCACCACTTGAACATCCAGCCTCTGATTCGTATCCGCTTGCCTTCCCTTCAACCATCCCAATCGCTTGCCTGCAATGCGGATGTCGTATACCAGGACCCCATCGCTTTTCCGCTCCGCAACGTACAGGTACCGGCCACAAGGGCTCCACAGCACTTGCGTGATGCCGGAGCCGCCCATCTCTGAATACTCCTCGCCTTCTCCAGCAATAGAAAAAACTGCAACGCGGTCACCTCGTCCTTCGCTTGCGTACAAGGCTATGCATCTGCTGAACGTGCCGGCGGCGAGCAGACCATCGTTGTTGATACTTAGTGCTGACACAACCCCTTTCATGCCTACTCCGCCGCCCACCATCTTGTTCCTTTTTGACGGAATTGTAAGATGTTTCTCGGTTGGGCCTTGGCCATTCCGACTGACATCAAAAACGCTGATCAGATTCTCTGAGCCGGTGACGAAATGTGTACCAGCATGGGTGAAAGTGAGGGAGTGGGGTGCAATATAGGCCTCAGTTGTCGGATGTATGAGTGGATAGGAAGCTACGATCTCTGCATCAGGCGCCAGGGCATTGGCAAGCCGTAGTGGATGGTCTCGAACACTACTGAGTATAAGGGTTGTGGCTGGATCCGAGAGGCTGAACCAGGGATATACAGCAAAGGCGTAGATGGGTTCTGGTGATCGAAGAGCGGCATATGGTGCAAGTATCTGCTGCGCAGGATTTGTGAGAAGGTCGGCAGGCCTAGCTTGACACTCTGTTAGCTGAGAGTCATGCGTGTCCGGATAAGTCTCACTCACACGATGAGTGTCTTGAGACTATCGTCTACGGTGGTGGTCAAGACACATGTGCCATCTGGAGACCTACAGACGGAAATCAATTAGCTATGGGACTGCGACTTGTGTGATGGATAGATGACATGAGTGGTATTCTTGTGGACATGGCTCGATGTATTCAGTTCACGGGCTAATCAAGCAGTCGAATAGACAAGAAACACTAGATTTGACTTGATCTTATTGCTTGCAGCCTTCACAGAGACGTATTAATGAGGATGACATTACCATTGAGCGCTCTTGAAGCTGTCAGGCACTGCTGCCCTTGCTGTGGGTTGCGCATTATGCCCAGGAGAGTTTCCTGGTGTCTCTACTGGAGGACCGAAGGTAGCATTGGAAGCTACAAGACGTGGCTCTAGAGAAAGATGTTTGCTATCGCCCTCCATATCTCACATATGAAATCCAAGAGGCGCATGCAAGTCTGGGTAGCAAGTGATACGACGGTCACCCCGGCGGGGAAAAGCCATAGGGCTGAGCCTCATGGCCCAAGCTCCCAGCATCATCGACAATTTCTCGAACTCGCCCTCCCAATCCTCATCCTCTCCAATGCAATCCACCACACACCCTCCAGCATGGGTTGAATCACCATACCTGCGCTCGCTCATAGTAAATCTCTCTCCTCCCCCACTTACCCCCCTTACGCTTGAACTAACAAACTTCTAACAGGCGGGCGGCATAGCCGGCACAACAGTCGACCTATCTCTCTACCCCCTCGACACGCTAAAAACCCGCCTCCAATCCAGCGTCGGCTTCACCGCCTCCGGCGGCTTCCGCGGCGTCTACGCCGGCGTCGGCAGCGCCGTCATCGGCTCCGCCCCCGGCGCCGCCCTCTTCTTCATCACCTACGACTCCATCAAGCGCTCGCTGACCTCCCGCCTCCACTCCTCCTCCACCAGCTCAGCAGCCCCGCGAACCGCGAGCGGGGCGGCTTATGCGGCGCCCCCAAGCCGCTGGGCCGAGCCGGGCATCCACATGGCCGCCGCGTCGCTCGGCGAAGTGGCGGCCTGCGCCGTGCGCGTGCCGACCGAGGTCGTCAAGCAGCGCGCGCAGGCGTCGCAGCACCCGTCCTCGCTCTCCGCGCTCACGCACATCCTGTCACAGCGGCACAGCAAGGGCCTCGGAGGGGTGTGGCGCGAGCTGTACCGCGGCTGGGGCGTCACCGTCATGCGCGAGGTCCCGTTCACCATGATCCAGTTCCCGCTGTGGGAGGGCATGAAGGCGTGGCGGCGCGCGCAAACAGGGCGGGAGCTTGTGGCGGCGTGGGAGAGCGCGTTTTTTGGGAGCGTGGCGGGCGCGGTGGCGGCGGGGGCGACGACGCCGCTGGATGTGCTGAAGACGCGGTTGATGCTTGCGCGGGAGCGGGTTGGGGCGGGGGAGATGCTGGGCCGGATTTTGAGAGAGAGCGGGCCCAGGGCGTTTTTTGCGGGGATTGGGCCCAGGATTATGTGGATTAGTGCGGGAGGAGCGATTTTCTTGGGGAGTTACGAGTGGGCTAGCAATGCTTTGAGGGGAGGGATGTGAGGAGATATGCAAAGATACGCGGAGGACATGGTGAGACGTTGTACATATTCGTAAAGAGAAGGCATTGGACGGCAAGAGCGGTGACACTAAAAGCGAAAACACAAGAAGCCACATTACGCAAATCAGCGAGGATGTATCAATTTAACCGGCACGCAGACGTCCTCCTTGCCTTTCTCCTCATCACCTCTCCCATCCATCCAGATCTGGTCGATCACGGATCGGCCCATCTCCTGCACCGCCTACAGACCGTTCGACGCGCACGAGAAGGCGCCGCCGAAGCTGCTGGCCGCGTACCCGAGCTCGATGCTCTTGACAGAGGCCTGACATCCAAATTAGCACCCGAAAGACATGACCGTGAGAGAAGAGCGGAACTTACGTATGTCCCCCCCGTCAGAAACAGCAGCCCAATCAAACACAGCACCACGTTCAGCGCCGCCCCCACCATCCCCCTCACCCCCCTCTTCTTCCAAAACCCGGGCCCATACTCCGCCCTCCTCATCCTCAAATACGCAATCCCCCAAAAGATGAACCCAAAGAACGAGTCGAACAGCGAGCTCATCAAGCTCAGCAGATCCGCAAAAAACGGAATCACCTCCGCGATGATGAACGCCACCACCCACGTCGCCCCCAGAATCGCCGCCCAGCTCGCCCACCCCACAACCGTGTGACTCCCCATATGCCTGGTCCCCGCAAACACATTGAAGAAGATGAACCGTGCGGACACAGACGCGTACAGCACGCCCAGGAAGATCAGCGTCGGGATCATGAAGCTGAAGCTGACCTTCTTGTACAGCTCGTTGCCCAAGCTGCCGAACGCGGGCGCGGTGTTGTAGTTGGTGCCGGTGTAGGCGTAGATGATCGACCCGACCAGGCTGAACACGAGCACCTCGGCGATCGTCACCGCCCACAGCGCCTTCGGGAAGTCGCGCGGGTTCTTCATCTCCGCGATGAAGCTCGGCAGCGTGATCTGGCCGATGAAGGTGTAGCTGATGTTCATGAAGGCGTTCATGCCCGCCACGAAGGTCGTCCCGGCCAGGGGGATGGCGAGGACCTGCGGCTCGCCGAGGGACGGGTAGCCAGCGCCCGGGTGGTCCTCGATGCCGGCGAAGATGGTGGCGAGGAGGACGGAGACGAAGGTGAAGAAGGCGGAGGCGGTGGCGGCTTTGGAAAGGGTGTCGAAGGTGCGCGGGAGCGAGCAGACCCAGGAGATTACGGCGATGATGGCGCTGAAGCCGATGGTGCAGACGCTGTGGTTTGTCATGGTGTTGAGGTATTTGGCGCCGACGAGGCAATGGAAGCCCTGTGCGGGGCGTTAGTTGGTGGGGTCTTGCGCTCTTTCTGCTGCTGCTGCTGGTGGTGGTGGTGGTGGTGGTTGAGGGGGAGGGGAGCGGGTGGGTTCGGGCTGCCTCACCTGAATGAAGGTGTTGTTGAGGATGAACATCACGGCCGTGAAGTACCAAGCCCATTTCTTGTTCCAGAAGAGCATCTGCCCGATGTCGCAGACATCCTTAACTTCTGGGTGGCGGAGACAGAATTCCCTACAACGCTATCAATCGTCACGTTTCACAGGCGTATATATGTGTGGATCACTCACCAGACAGTCAAAGATGTGTACAGCACGAGAGCCGCAACCACGACGGTCAAAATCAGGCCAGGAACCAGGCCGAGAACCGAGTAGGAATACGGGAACGACATGATAGCCAGACAGATGTACTCCGAAAAAAGCAATGCGGCAGTCTGTACAGGTCACAAGATCAGAACTCCACTCATCCGGACGAAACGTTTGCTAGCCATCATTGCGTGTAACAATCCGACGTGGCAGAATGATCCACAACAATCCAGAATGGAGGGAACTGGCAAAGAAGAGCACATCAATGGGGAATTGGGGGGGGAGGGAACGCGGTTTTGTTTTTCCGCACCTTCTGCCAGCTGCAAGTGCGATACTTGATGGCGTTCTCCTTCTCCAGCTCGATCTGCGCGCCCACGCTCACCGTGCTCTCCGTGTCCGACCCCGGAGGCACGTGGTCGTTGGTCGCGACGGGTTTGCCGATGCGGCTCATCCTGCGGCCCATTGGGTTCTCAGGGTCGTAGGCTTCGTCGCCGTTGTAGTTGGGCGGCATGGCGTTGGCATTGGCCGGCTTTTCAGACATGTTCATGTTGTTGGTATTGTTGGTGGAAGTTGGATAGCCGTCGGCGACGCCGTTGTGCTTATTGCCTAACGCCATTTGATCGAGCGGATGTTCTGGACGAAGGGTGTGTAGTAGAAAGGTTTACGAATGCGAATAATCGGCAGCATTAACCACCAGCGAGATTTCTGGGAAGAGCAGTGCTCTGAAGCGCGCAACGAGGGTTTCCGCTCGTATACGGGCTTGGTTGAGGCCGGGGAAAGTTTGCTCTGACAGACTCGAAACTGCGGACGCGATGATGTACAGGACGTGATCTGGGCTGCGGGACAAAGGGTAGATTTAAAGGAAAAGGCGCTCGAATGGCGGTAGAGTGGTTGTAGTTAGCGCCAAGCGGGCTTACCGGTTGGATAAGCGTGCAAGAGGGTTGAGGGTGGGCGATCGACGTAGGAGGAGGGAATTTTCTGCAGCACAACCTGGCCCAGTGATGTAGGATGTACCTGGTCAGATCCACCGTGCTGTGCCGTTTCTTTAGACCCGTTGCCCTCATAGATCTCATTACCTAGCCACCGGGCTACGTAGCTTCCGGGATTCCTTGCTCTTTTCCCTCTCCGTCGAGCTCTCGGAGGGGCGGACCATCCCCGAAACATGTTTTCCTGGTGTTGCGGATCTAAAGAGGCTTGGATCATAGCGTGGGACCGCAACGACGTGTGGCGCCCCAGTTGAGGTGCATTCGACTGCATCTGAGCGCCGCGGTCGCATTACGTTGGACGAATATGTTTCTTGCGCGATTCAGGCGCCCCGTCGCGTCAGATCCGTCATATCCTGCGCAGATGTGTCCGGACGGTTTCGACTCCGTACATCGGGGAGGTCGAACGAAGAACTGCGGCACTTTGCTTTGTCGCCGCAATGCTTGCCGCATCCAAGCCCGTGTTGGCATGCGCCTCATCATCTCGGCACTGGGCTGACGTCAGAGCTGGTTGAAACCTCAACATCCAGATGTCGATAGCAGTGTTCAAATAGCATGCCAACATTCAGATATTCATTTTATGCATGACACGTATACAACCATGAGTACTTTGCTATTTAATAATTGTCCTGCGCTGCTCAAGGTGCCTATGTTGACCAGACCAAGCGCCAGCCATTCCTAGCAAAAGCAGAAAACCAACACACAAGCGCCCTTGCAGAGATGAAACCATCAATCATTGCTCGTATCAACTACTCCATACAAGCCCAACACCAAGAGCATCTGCTTTGAACCCCTCTACTCCTCGCCCTCCATTGGTGGCTCCTCATCGTACTCCTCCTCACCCTCGTGGTACTGCTGGTACTCAGACACAAGGTCGTTCATGTTGCTCTCGGCCTCAGTGAACTCCATCTCGTCCATGCCCTCGCCAGTGTACCAATGCAAGAAAGCCTTGCGACGGAACATAGCAGTGAACTGATCGCCCACGCGCTTGAAGAGCTCCTGGATGGAGGTGGAGTTGCCAACGAAGGTCGACGACATCTTGAGACCGCGTGGAGGAATGGAGCAAAGCGCAGTCTGAACGTTGTTCGGGATCCACTCGACGAAGTAGGACGAGTTCTTGTTCTGGACGTTGCGCATCTGGTCCTCAACCTCCTTCATAGAGACCTTGCCTCGGCTATGGCACGAGTTAGCGAGAAATGCACTTATATTTGGAGACCACAGATTCACTTACAAGATAGCAGAGCAGGTCAGGTAGCGGCCGTTTCGGAAGTCAGACGCGGCCATCATGTTCTTGGGGTCGAACATCTGCTGGGTCAACTCCGGCACGGTCACGGCACGGAAGGAGTACGCGCCACGGCTGGTCAATGGAGCAAAGCCAACCATGAAGAAGTGTAGACGAGGGAAGGGGACCATGTTGACTGCAAGCTTGCGCAGATCGGAGTTGAGCTGACCGGGGAAGCGGAGGCAAGTGGTGACACCAGACATGACCGCCGAGACGAGGTGGTTCAGGTCACCATAGGTGGGGTTGCTGAGCTTGAGAGTGCCCATGCAGATGTCGTAGAGGGCCTGAATGGTTTAGCAGTGTAATCTAGCGCGTGAACATGAGGTAGCATACCTGGTTGTCGATACAGAAGGTCTCGTCCGAGTTCTCAACCAGCTGGTGGATGGACAGGGTAGCGTTGTATGGCTCAACAACGGTGTCTGACACCTTGGGCGAGGGAAGAACGGAGAAAGTGGCCATCATGCGGTCCGGGAACTCCTCGCGGATCTTGGAGATCAAAAGAGTACCCATACCAGCACCGGTACCACCACCGAGGGAGTGGGTGATCTGGAAGCCTTGGAGGCAGTCACAGCCCTCGGCCTCACGACGTACGACGTCCAAGACTTGGTCGACCAGCTCAGCACCCTCGGTGTAGTGACCCTTGGCCCAGTTGTTACCGGCACCAGACTGGCCGAAGACGAAGTTATCCGGGCGGAAGAGTTGACCGAAAGGACCAGCACGGACGGCATCCATAGTGCCAGGCTCCAAGTCGATGAGAACAGCACGGGGAACGAACTTGTTGCCGGAAGCCTACGCGGGGTTAGCATCTCGTGAGACAAGTAGGATAGCATTGTCACAAACCTCATTGAAGTAGACGTTCATCCGCTCAAGCTGGAGATCAGAGGTGCCATTGTACCTGTCGCATGTCAGTTTCGCGGTTGCCGTGAGATGATGCCTTTTCAGGCTTCCATGTAACGTACACGCCAGAGCCGTCGAGGCCGTGCTCGCCAGAGATGTTCTGCCAGAAAGCGGCACCAATCTGGTTACCGCACTGACCGGTCTGAAGGTGAACCTGTTCGATAGCAGAGCCATATCAGCGAAGATCCCGTTGTGTTGTGCTCGACTGAGGGGGCGCGGGGAATAGGGGACGCGTATCAACAAACGACGAAAACAGGGCACAACGTACGATCTCACGCATGTTGAAGAGTTGCTGGTCGGTTGGCTGAAGTTGAGATGCGGAGTATGGATGTCTCTGTCTAAGACGGTCGCTGGTCGTGGATTGAGTGTTTGAGAAGAGAGAAGAGTGGGCTGTAGCGGTGAGAGTCGAGGGGCTTCGATTGTTGACAAGAGACTTGTGTGGGAAGCCCGAGCGTCGCGCTAAAAGAAGGCGCTTCTGCCCTGCAAACCAAACAAACCGGGGTCGATGCAGCATCTCATCCGCCCTTGCTCCATCGTGGGAATTGTGTTGCGTATTAGTCGCTCTTGACAAGTTATAATTCACTGAAGAAACGTTGTAAGTGTTGAGCGGTGTTGCTATCCTCTACAAACGTAGTCGCAGCTTCCTTACGACCTAGATCACTACACGCCGAGACACCGTATATCTCTCTATGGATTATGGTGCTTTGCTCCGGCTTCATTCTGCATTGACTGTCTTGATGGTTCATAGGTTTAGAGTGGAAAGATCAGGGAATCACGGACGATGCGTGTCCATCAATTAGAGACTTGAGCGGTCACGAGGAAAGAGTGTGTATCCAACTCGTTGGAGAGAGTTTTCTCAATGCAAATGTGCATGAATTTCCAATTCTACAGCGCATGTTTGATTGCTTTGAAGCCGCTCATCTGTCCATAACGCTGCCATGAATGTACCTCTACCATGATGTGGGTATCAAGCAGAACCTCAATGCAACAACCAACTCTACGAGCTCTTTTTAGCAATGCCGCTCTGTATGCTGTGAGCAGGAACGTTCTTCCGTCGCACGATTACTGGTATCGATGTAAGCATCCTTGGCCAAACAAGCTTGTATTCGTCCTGTCTTCGGTTCAGGCAGTGGCGGAGCCAAATGCCCCAAGTGATGTAGAAGTACGCGCCAACTCCCGTCATGAGGTGCCTAGCAAGCCCGTTAGTCTTCGAGTGGATGAGTATCATGGCGGGGCAACTTACCACCAGCCGTGGCCTTCGAGCAAGATTCCCCACGGCAGTCCCACCTGCCGCCTCCAGCGCCGTAGCGTCGGGCAGAGTTCGTTGTCCAATGTCCAGATGGCGAAGCCTCCCAGGAATATGCTCAAGCCGTATCCGATCATGATCCACATATTCCTCAGGATATCCCGGTCGCGCTTGTCCTGCCTCTGCCTCTCTGCTACCTCCGGATAGTCCACCGCTCCAGTGCTTTCCCAGTTCTTGACTAGCCTCTCCTTGTTCTTGAGCGATGGTCTGATGTTCGTCTCCATAACGTACATCATTCGGAAGAGTACGACGGCCGTGAGTAGCGCGTACATGTTCTGGTGGAAAGCAGGGTCTTGGAGATAGTGGTAGTATCCCGAGATGAACAGCGCCAGAGCTATCAGGAACATGCCCAACAGCAAGCCGTATAGTTTGGATTTGCCGTAGGAGAATGTGACGAAGACCATAAGGCATGCGGTGTAGATCATGGAGAGTTCGTCAACGAGCTGCATCGGATCTGTCATAAAAAGTAAGCACATCTATTGCTATCACATAATCATATCAATTGTATCGCTGGTGTAGCATACACTTTAGGGTCGCGTGAAACAGGAAGCTCCCAGTGCCAACGGTGGCGTATCCAACGAACGTCACCAAGAAGATCGCGTCATGACCATTCTGTAGACAGTTCCTGATGCCTTTGACAGCCAGCCACACGAATAGGAGGTTCGTAAGCGTGTTTACGATCTCCGCCGAGTATATCGTTGCATAGTAGTCCTCCTCGCACCAGTTAAGCGTCGAAGTCACCGGAGAAAAATATCCGTCCTGCGCCGGTGGATATGGGATAGAAGGAAGCCAGGAAACCATAATGCCAGTTGAGGATGTTATGAGTAGTACTCTGTATACGGCGACAAGGCTGTGCGCATGGGCGAACGTGAGCTGTGCGCACACGGCGGTTGAAACGAGTGGTGTTAAGGCTGGTTGTCTGAGAATCTACTGTATGCACATGTTGGCAATAAACGAGTGACAGTAACTGTGTTAGAACTACAGTCCAAGTCAACCAAAAAGAAGTGTTGCTTGAAGTACACTACAACCTGGTTCCTGCCAAAGAATCCATCCCACTGCCTTCGTCATGGCCTTGGCGCTTCGGAATTTGAAGCGAACTGGAAGCAAATCCACCGAGCATGTGACTGCAACAGCAATACCAGTCGCCTAAGTTGGAGAGACTGCAACTTGGCTGTCCTGTTAGCCCTCAGCCATCCTGGGGACATACTCCCGTCATGTCTATACCGAATGAGGCGTTGCAAAAGGTAGTTATGACCCTGACATCATGCCCGAAGAGCAGTATCCTGACAGTCTTCCTCAACCCTAGCTCCTGCAAGAGATTGAGCAGAAGGCAGCCTTCTCACAGCAGCAAATCGGCATAGTCAAAACACAGATAGCAGCAAAGAACCGGGAAAGCCGGATGTTGCAGTTAACATCAAGTGAGGTGGACTCTTTGCCCAAGGGCACCAATGTTTACGAGGGCGTGGGCAAGATGTAAGTGTCTTCTTCCGTCGTCACAGCTCCTTAACGGCCTGTCTAAGAACACCTCAACCAGGTTCGTCTTCAGTCCAACGGAAGACGTCAAGAGAAGGTTAGCAGCAGAGGCGGATGAGCTGAAGTCGGATATGTCGAATCTGGAGAAGAAGCTGCATTATCTCGAGACTACGTACAAGAACAGCCGCGACAACCTCGAGCAGCTGTTCAGGTCTGGTGCAGGATGATAGAGATCTTGTACAGGAGAACGACCAGCGGAGTCACGTTCTTCGGGCTTCCCTGCGTGTTACCTTGCGGGTCAAGACCTGGTGCCTGGCCCAACAGCTCGAGGCAGGAGAGAGGCAGCAAACGGCCCTGCAGTGGAACGACATAAGAGACTGCAGCCTGCTCGCTGCTCACCAGCTCGCAAGGTTGATGGACTTCGACCTGCAGATGTGGCAAAGTATACCGGCTCTCAGGTTGCTCGGTGTTGGAGCACAAAGCAGCAGCTTTCTAGGCAGCTGAAAGCTGAAACAGCAAATGCTGGATGGAGGTGCCGTTTGGTCATTCAATCAGTGTTCATTGGGCCCGTTCACACGCAATAGCACTGGAACAATCTAAAGTCGGAATCCTTCTGCAGGAACTGTTGCCCTTCAATGATCACCCGTTTTACATATTCGCTGTGGTTCTCACATGACACAGGGTAGCAGATGATTTGCAGGCGATGCGCCCGAGGTCCATGGATGAATCAGAAACCCCCCCATGTCCAAAGATAGAGCCATGTCGGCGTGGCTTTGCTCCGTCCGCCAGGAATAGCTCCCCCGCTAAAACCTCCCGCATCAAAGACTGGGGGGAACTCGCAGCATCTGTGAAAGCGCGACAACAGCAGAGTTTGAGATGTATCTTGGACAGGTAAAGAAACTCACGATCTGTAGCACAAAGGAATGAGAGAAGTGGCGTCGTGGATGCTTCCGTGACTCTCGGTATGTAGGTGTCAGCTCCTCAGCCCTTCCATGCACGAGCGGGGGCTGCATATGGTCCACTAAGCTCTCTGAGGAAAGCTGGTTGCAAGTGACCTGGGCGCGCATAAAGCTGTGCCTTCAGCCCCCAGCCAGCTGCCTGATGATTGTGTGTCAGGTCAGACATCTTCCTTTATCACATTTGTTACTGTTTCGGCCCCCGAACGTGTCATTCTCCACTGTCAATCAGTTGAGCCCATCACGCTGCGTTGCCTTAACTAGTTGAATCCTTTGCGCCGCCCATTTTCCATCTCTCTTTTTACATCCTCATTTACTCTTGTACCGGTCAATACTTCAGGCTCCCTTGTTGTGTTGTACCTATCTTTAGGCTTTCGCATAACCCACACTGTCTTTCTCGCTTGTCGCGCGCCATGAACGGTTGGGACGAAGAAGATGAATGGTACAGCCGGTACGGGCGACGAGTGTCAAACCCATATCGCGGCAGCGGTGACAGACTAGCGCCTGGGGGCTGGAGCGGCTATGGGCTGCACCGCAGTCGCTCTCATGGACATTCACCTGCCCCGAATGTCTACGTTTACCAGCAACAGGACAACCGCAGTCCCTCTCCGGGTCCGCGAGGCCGTCCGGATGCCAGACGCCCGGCCGAAGGTCAAATCCTAGACGAGATTGAAGAACTCAATCGGCGGCTGCGCGGGCGCTCTGGAAGCCGCAACAATGCTCCTTGGGACGCGTCGCCTTCGTACAAGGACTGGCAGCTCGAGCAAGCGCGAAAAGAACTGTCGGATGCTGAGGCGCGCGAACGGTTGGAGAAGGAGGAGCAGCTACTGAGGAAGAAGCTGGAGCTCAAACTGCTCAAGGAGAAGATGGAGAAGGAGCAGGAAGACGACCGTATCGGAAAGGAGTACGAGCTTCGGAGGAAGAAGGAGGATGACAAGAGGAGGGCAGATGCAGCCGAGGCGGACAGGCGGAAGAACGAGTGGCGCGCAGAGGAGGACAGGAAGAAGGTGGCAGAGAAGGCAGCACAGCAAAAGGCTATCGACGACTGGAACAAGCAGAAAGCTAAAGAAAAGAAAGATGCTGAGGATCTTAGGCACAGGGTTCTTCTTGAAGAGGAACAGCGAAAGAGAGATGACAAGGCGAAGCTCGAGGAGATGAAGCTGAAGATCAAGCTCCAAGAGGAGAAGGAGAAACAAGAAGAGAAGGAGGAGTACGAGCGGTGGCTGATGAAGCAGAGGGAGAAGCAAGACAAGGAAAAGGCGGACAAGAAGAAGAAAGAGGACGAGCTCAGGAACGAGATGCAGAAGCGTCTGCACCGGTTCGGCTTCCAAAACAACCAGATCGACGCCATGCTGGACCCGAAGAAGGAAAAGGAGCTGAAGAAGGGGCAATCGCCCAACAATGCTTTGCAGCTCGTTCATGCGCCGACGTACATCAGGGTGCAGAGGAGACATCTGGACGTAAAGACCTTGGAGTACTACAAGTTAGCCTGGGAGTACGACGTAGTGAGTGCCCTCCATTGCAAACTTCCACATGAATCTCCGGACTGACTCTGGTGCTAGGATCCTGAATACATCATCATCTTGGAAGAACTGGACAAGGAACAGACGGATGTCCTGTTCGAGCATACCCGTCGGCTTCGCAGGAGGAACCCCCAGCTTCTGATTGAGGGTACGGGTAGGGGCCGGAAGGAGAAACCGGAGTATGCTTGGATAAGGAAGAAGAAGTCGCCATCGCGGTCGCGATCGAGACATGGAGGGGACAAGAAGATTTTGGGCGTCCTTATATGATTCATGTCATAAGTGGTTAATGAGGGATTGGAGCGTGATCTATCTGGTTTTGAGCTCTCGCCGCTCTTACGTCAACCAGCGATCAGAGGATTATGCAGGTGGCAGTTCTGCTAGTCATTGTTAGCTCGATCTATTCGCTGTTGTTTACAACCCATGCTGGGACCTTCATTTAGATGCATTGCCCTCGTATCTACAAGCACAGTTGAGTGGTGTACACGCCCAAGGCTCTACCAGATATGCACCTGGCCCGCCTTCCCTTTCAACCCTGCCATCGCAGGATATGTAGCCTTCACACCATGAAGCAGATATAATACACTCTACAACGCCTGCAAGTGCGCTCCCGTCCACACCACCTCCCACCACTCCCCCACTCCACTCACAAAACATTTCCCGCACCCTCCCTCCACCTCCCCTCCGCCCTCCGAATCATCTCCTCATACACGGTCCACGCCAGCGCCGAGCTAATCGCCTTCCTACCAATCCGGAGCCCCAACCCATCAAATAGACTCCGCATGCCCTCCTCCCTAAGCATAATCCGCGCCGCCTGCAGCATATTCCCATACCTCGCCGGCATCAGCTGCAACCTCGTCTTAATCGCATCGAACGGATTCGTAATCGCCGTCCCCGCCACCGCGGCCACAACGCCCGACACGAAATTAATAGACGCCGCCGCCCCGCCCGACAGCCCCCCTCCCCCACCTACCCCAGCACCGTTCACGTTGTCCCCGGCCCCGCCGGAGAGCGCGCTCAGCCGCCGCTTGCTCTCCTCGTAGAACAGCACGTACAGCCCCGCGTACGGCGCGTCGCGCACCGCGGTCGCCCCGAACCCGGCGAAGAAGCCGCGCGGCCCTTCTTTGCGCAGGATGTCGCCGCCGGCGTGCAGCAGCGAGCGGTACGCGTAGAAGCTGCTCTCGTACCGCACCTTGATCACCGTGATCGGCATCATCAGGAAGCCGGCGGTCGCCCGGGCGATGGCGCCGGTGGTCAGGTTGGCCGTTTTGGAGAGTTTGGGGAGGGAGGAGGAGGAGGATGAGTTCGGGCCCGTGGTGGTTGGGCTATTGGGGCCATTGCTACCGCTGGTGGTGCTGCTGGTGGGAGCAGAGAGCAGGCTCGCGCGCGCAATGTTCTGGCGCAGCGCGTTCAGCCCGCCGAAGTACAGCGCCGAGCCGATGCCCGTGCGCAGCGCGGACGGCACGGTGCCGCGCCAGAACTGGCGGATGGGGTTGGGGGACGCGGCGATAGTACGGATGGTGTGCAGGAGCGAGGTGGAGTGGGATTGCTGGACGCGGGTTTTGAGGAGGTCGGCGGGTTGCAGGAGGACGGCGGTGAAGACGCCGGAGGTTAGGCCCGCGAGGAAGTGGAATGCTGTTGGAAGTAGAGGGTGAGTTTGTGGGGGGGATGGGGGGAGAAGTGGAGGAGCGTACAGGAAGACGAGGGGCGCGAGGGTTGGCCATTTGACATTGCCGCGCTTTGCGTCAGGGGTTGTGCTGTGGGTTGTTGATTATGGATGATTCCACATCATGGGAGACAGGCGTGGAGGCTCGAGGACATGTTATGGCTGATAGAGGCTTATTTGTGCACTCCGATGGTTGCGCATAGCTGTTGAAGTCATCATCCAAGGTGGCTCGAGCTCTAGCCCGGAGCTTCTCCGGGAGCTTCTACTCGTACGCACCGACACGCATCCATGTTGATGACAAGGTATGCTTCAGAGTGCAGTGTGGATGATAGAAGTAGTACATATACATCAAAATGACTCATTTGGTTTCAGTCCGATCCCAAAGGGCGGTCCGAGTAGCTCACAACAATATCTTGCCACAACAACTCATCTATGGGAGTATCAGGTGTGTTTTGCTGCTGCTGTTCTCTTTCATTGTCCCATTGACATGGAAATATCAATCCTTTCCTTGCCATGGTCTCCCTAGTTGGCGAGGCCCCTCCCCAAATCGCGTTCATGATGTTCCGAGTCCTGATGCTCTGTCGTGTGTAACGGCAAACATACATTTTCGATATTACCAAACATGATGGTATTCCCTTTCAAGTTCGGTGTAGCAGGCAGCGTTGATACGGTTGTTAAGACTCATACACAAGAGGGAGTTCATATGTCAAGTCGCCGGCGGGTGCAGGACATTGTGGTCCGTGGGACAGCGGATCCGAAGGGTCGACAAATGCACATGTCGCTGCGGACGGCGCCCTTCCTGCTGAGTGGCAGTCTGCGAATGCGTTGTTCTGGATTCACACAAGCCTTCCGGCTGCAAGTGGCGGCGGTATTAGGCTATAGTACATGTTGCCGCTGGGGCTGTATGGGTGGGTAGAGAGGCGCCGTGCGCTGCAGATACCCGATTGTGGTGCTTGAGAGTGACCTGGACTTGTGCAGAGCCAGCGGTTGCCGGTGTCACAGCCAAACGTTGGGGAAGGTATGTCCTACGGCGACAGCCTAAAGTAACAGCGAGAATCGTGTGGGTGTCTATCGCGAGCTGATAGTGACGCGATGTGCTTGGATTGTAGCAATAGGGGAGAGAGCTAGGGAACACTGAGATTCCTGAGCATGTAAGCAAGCTGTGAGTAGGACAAATTCCGCAAACGTTGTAGTTGTGTTCTCATATCAACTGCAAAAGAGTTAAGCTCTGTCTCGTGAATGTATTGTCTCGTGCCAGAGCAAGGAATGTATTAGAGAGGCTGGATGGTTATCGAGGGGAGGAATCTGGACGGACGAGACTCCGGCCTGCCACCACCATCACCTCGCCGCTGTCAGGCACAAGGGCGGCGGTACTATCGTAGGACCGTGTGGAGGATGACGGCCACGCATACCGTGCGGAAGATCTCCCGGCTCGATGCTCCTCAAGCTCCGTCGTGCTCATTAGGGATGTGTCCCTGACAATCCAAGCGGCGCAAGCCCTGAGCCGCCGCGCCCACGCAGGTCCCTCGATCCTGTTCGATCATAGCAGGAAAGGCTCGGTTAGGAGGTGCGATTTTTAGTTGATATCGCAGCTCGCCTGAGATGATCCGGCGGTCAAGGGCCCTTGACAAAAGGTATATTGGCATCCCGCCAGCTGGAAAAGGCCGGGACCTGAAGCCATGGGCGCCAATATTGGCAGTAACTAAAAGACGATCACTTTAGTAGACTGTGAACAGAATCAGGGAAGCTGGTGAGGTGTGATGCCATAATTGAGGGCTGAACTACATCCTGTAAAGGTGAAGCTCCTCCCCGATTGAGGTTAGGAGAGGCTTCCTCGGTTACGGCCGACGCTTCCCCTGCATGTCTCTCTTCTCTAGGTGGTGGCTTAAGGCTGAACACGAGAGGCCATGCGGATCAAGAAGCAGTGAGAACTAGTGCTGTTCAGATGGACGAGATAGGCTAGCTACCATGGATGCTGCGCGGTTGCGGCGTGGTTCGTATCAGATGCTGCAAGTTTTAATTATATCACAGGTCCTCTTCTAAAATCTCCTTCTGGTGCCTGTATGCCGCTGGCAGATGCTAAGGACTGCAATTCTATGCAGCTGACGCCCGCAAAAGGGTTGCTTTCTCGAGGTGGAGAGACATCACGCTCGTCTCTGCATGCATGAAGAGGGTCCAATACGTGTAAGAATTTGATATGTTCCTGCGCCTCTGCTATGGCGATCGGTTACACTGCTTGTGTGATCTTCTGCTCGGCCTGCATCATCACCCCGACGGCCTCGAGCGGGCGGAAGCCAGAAGATAAGAATCCGTCAGATGAAGTGCATGGACTCGACCATTCGGCTCTAAGTGATCCGAGAGATCCACCTCCAGAGTAGTACAGAGGTTCCTCGGAACAGGAGTGAGCTCCAGCACTGCGTAGGCCGGGGGTCGGGATGCTGCTAGGACCAGGCTGGCGGAATCCGAGACTGAAATCAGGTCCCATTCTCTTGGATGCAGACGCGTTGTGCCGGCGGATCATGAGCTTCCCGTGCACCCAGCGTACATATCACCTTAATTTCCGTCCCGTATGGTGAACGCCAGCCGAGCGTCTGATCAACGGCGCGAGAGCCCTACCCAGCTCAGATCGCTCAAGAGGGAAACAACAAGACTCTGGAACACGCCGTCATCGAGCTGAGAGTGGCGAGCTTACCCTTGAACTGGCAGGCGGCGTGATTGTCTCCCCTGTGAGCGCCTATCGACGGACGGCTGGGGCTGTCAGGCTCTCAGCCAAGCCACGCATCTCGAGGAGGTTGAACAGCATGATGAACAGGAACTTGGACCCACCGATGTCCTGCTGTGCTCTCCGACAAGGATCTCAAATGATGATCGCCTTGCCAGTGACGCAGTGCAGCTTCAGCACCGGCAGTTACTCGGTCTGCATGACGGGATGGTGGTTGTTGCAGAGGTGTTGCATACCGCGATGCATACCGCGATGCATACCGTGAGAGCACCTCCACATCTCACGAGACCTTACGCGGCGCTAGTGAAGTGGAGATTATCGGCATCCCAGAAGCAAAACAACGGCCCCATGCGGAGGGAACCACTAAGGACCACCCCTCGAAAAACTAAGGACCACCCCAGCCAAGCCACGCGTTTCCTCATTCAACATAGCTGTAAGATGGCTCGTTCAGAACGAGCGCTAAGCTGAAATCAGTGCTTTTATGACTACCTGCCTGCC
>JAKLMF010000379.1:0-17475 GCA_022813555.1 Botryosphaeria agaves | reverse complement strand
GGACAGGTGAAAGAGTCCATGCAGTATCGCGCATCTAACACGCCGTTGCCTAATATAGTAATATCCACCCGTGTCAAACTTAATTGTTGGCCATAACCATCAACTTCCAGGAATCACCTTCTCACGGCTACCCGTTCACAAAATGTGTCGATGTCAGAAACAATATATCAAGGCAACGTGATACAACTACAGAGTGTACGCTCTACTCCAGAACAAGCACAGTATGCGATTCCTCGTCCTCTATGAATGCTACCGCGCCGAACAATACAGCGGCTTCAATCAGTCCCCCTCCTGAACATGGTTCATGCAGCACCCGTGTTGTGTTTCACGAACATGTACACACGATGCGATTCGTCGTCCCCTACGAGTTTTACGGTGCCGAACAAGCTCTCGTGGCGGAGCAACCACTGTCACAGCTTTCTCTTACGTATGCGCCGTACCAAACAGGTCGTCGAAGCCCTCAATACCTCCACACAGCTTATAGGTCAAGGTCTGTGGTGGTTGAGCTGCAATTACAAGCTCGGACGCCACAATGCTGTCACAGCTGCGAGACGCACAATCGCCGCCTTCGATGGATAGCACAAAGCAGGGAACGATTCGAACATGACTGTTAGAGTGGCATTGGCTGTGGCATTCGATAGCATGCTGGACTCGGATGGCTTCTTTGACTACTACGACGATCCTGAGGCTACAAACAACGAAGGGTTATCCACATGCCTTAAGTCCGTAAGCAGAATACAGAGGTTGCGCTTGCAGACACGTCTTTTACAGTTGCTCCGACTATAGCCAGACTGGACTTACTCCAAACCGCCGCATCCTCTGTTCCGACGAGCACGGAAATCTGGGTTCCGGGACGACATTCACGACGGCGACAAGCGATGGGAGAAGAAATGCAGCGAGGAGTTTACACGCTGGTCGTGGTACGCAGTCCACCGGAGTGACGAGGACGCACGGTAAATTGAAGAACAACTTGCGACACTGGCACAATAAGACTGCAGGAAGAATGCGGAACCCCTATGTGTCGGCGGTTGTTCACAGATAGTGAGCTATCTAATACCAGGTTCAGGCACATACAAAGATCTATTCGGCCACCGCGAGCGGATCGGCGGGGAAGGGTACTACTGGTAGGTCGATGTGCGAGGCATGTCATCAACGTATGATGAAGACAACCATCGGCGACACAAACTCGACGAGTGACTGTGGAGAAGGTTGGGCAGCATTGTCAAAGTCTAATTTGGTCCACCTCCGAGTGGGGCTGTTGGAGCTTAAATTCTCTGCCCTGATTGTGTCACACTCTGTTCGCACCTTATCCTCCTCTCAGCTTTGGTTCCAGCGGCTAACAGAGGAGGGGGGTGGGAGGGGCGCCAGGAGAGCTCGGAGAGCTCGACGGAGGCGGCGATGGGGGAAGAGGACACTTGGATCGCCACGACAAAAATTGTTCACTGATGAATTGACCGCGTCGTCGAGCCACTTGCGAGAGAGTATCGGGGTTGGATCGGAGATCTGGTTGAACTTGTCGAAGAAAGCGTGATGTCCAACCGGTCGAGCTATGTGTGTTTGCAGGTTGAGACTCAATGCAGAGAAGAAGCGTGTTTGTATTAGTACACATGAGGGGAAGCGGCCGGATGTGAATCAAGCCTGTTAGCTTTGCCACAGTGCTTGCGTTGTCCTGCTTGGAGTGCTTGACTGTTTGCTTCTTTCGACATTCTTAACTCCCCCACCTGACGCTGAATCCCAAAGCCTTCGGGCTTGGAAGGCTAGCCACTGCCTGTAGTTTTTGCTACGCAGCACACGCGAAACTCATTGTTGCACTCTTCGTCGTCAGTGCATCTCCACAGATCTGGTGATTATAGAGTGAAATCATCGTTGGTGACCACCTGATTTAAAGTAGTCTCCTAGCTGCTTTGAGGATGAGATGAATCTAAGTGATTATACTCAAAACAGAACTTCAATCGCAGAAACATAGTTTGTATGAGATTGAGGAGGATAGTTGATCGAAGCGAAATGTTGAAGTGCTAAAGAATCTCGAAATGATGTAGCCACTTATTCGAGGAGTGTGAAAACCAAGCGATGTGTAATATTTGGTGAAGATGATATTACCAGTGTCGACAGTGGTGTCAAATAACGGTGAAGACTGGGTAGCACAGAGTCATTCTACCTAGGGCAGTATTTATAGCCTAAGAGGAATGCGCTTACGGACAGAGTTAGAACTTGCAATCTTCAGGTCTTGATGCCGGTGCTTTTCACGGAGCTATGGGCACGTGATATTTCTCTTCGCGCGGCATAGGCGGTCTCCTAATAGGTTTTCCATGGTTTCTAGGAACCGATGCATGGAGATATCAGTAGGAGCTCTCACATGAGTTTGATTGAACAGAAAATTGAAGTGCTAGATGGGCAAGCTTGGGTGACCACTAACACGAAACGCGCGGTGTGCCTTTCTTGCTTCGGGAAGGCCCAGCGCGCGGCAGACAATATAAAAACTACTTTTTTGAGAATCTCAACACGCTGTTTCCGATGAGCTAGAATGAACAACTCACCTGCACTTCTTCACTCCCCGACAGTACTATGCGCATCTATTCTCCCAAGGCCGAACTTTCCCTGCTTCTACCGCCCACTAAGTTGGCGCATCTCCAACCTTCGGCTTCACAAAATCCGGCATCCCCTTCCCCGCATCCTTCCCCATCCCCAACTGCTCCATCATCTTGCCCATCACGCCCTCCAGCTTCCCCCCCTTCATCGGCCTCTTCTTCAACGCCTCCTCACACAACCCCGGCGGTTTGATCATCTCCTCCCAATTCCCCCTCCCCACCACCTTCCCGATCTCCCTATACTTCTTACTCTTCCCAAAGAAATCCACCCAATGCTTCAACGCCTCATCGACCTTCCTCCGCGCCTCCTCCCGATCCTGCACCCGCCTCCTCTGTTTCTCCTCCTCACTCACCCTCCCCACCTTCTCCACCGTCTTCCGCGCATGCTCTCTGACTACATCAGTAGCCTCCGTCCGCCCCTCAATCACATTCTCCAACCTCTCATCCAACCAAACCGGCACAAACATCTCCTCCACCCCCCTCAAATCCCATGTCCACTGCTCCTCCCCAAAACATGCCGTCACCCACGCCCTCGTCGCATCCCGCCCCGCAAAATGCGCGTACATCCCGCCCGGCCCGTAAAAGTGGCGCCCCGCCGAGACGTCGTAGATGGTGCCGTTGACGGCGAGCAGCAGCGGGATGGAGGGGTCGCGCCCGTCGTGGGCGAGCAGTTGGGCGTCGGTGAGGCGGAGGGTGGCGGGGTGGCGGCCGGAGAGGAGGGGGGGGAGGTGTTGGACGGGGTCGAGAAGGTAGATTAGGAGGAGCAGGAGGGCGGTGAAGAGGATGGAGGGGGGGATGGTGGTGGTGAGGCGCGTGAGGATGCTGGGGGTTTGCTGTTTGGTGGGGGCTTTGTGGATAGTGGGGTGCGTGGGAGCCTTGCGTCTGCGGAGGTCGGACATCGATACGGTGGGTGGGAGAAGTTGGGTTTGTGGGGAGGGACTGGGGATGTGGAAGGTGAAAGGAACATTGCAGTGAGCGTATAGCTCTTAGCGAGGGTCAATATTATTGAGGTGGTCCCGAGGCTCCTGCGGTAGTGCGGTACCTTGATGGATCTGATTTAGAGTTGTAGATTAGCTTCCCCCGCAGTCGCTGTATGGGTGATGCTGATTGGCTGGCTGCATCTGAGGACATGGAGATGGCACAAGGCTCTGGTTGTGCATGTTCAGCCGCGCAGCCATGGTCGCAGGAGGCAGACGAGGCTCAAGCTTGGCGGTACAAATCCAACCTACATCATCCATGTGAGTGTCAGACGTGCCTCACAGGTGAGATTTCTCTGGTAATACGACACTGCTCGAGGCCTGTCTTTTCACGTATCTGACAGCAACCGTGTCATCTTGCACATTGGCCTCCAGCTCGGCGGAAGGCGCAGCATTGAGGCTTTATCGAGGGGATAAGGGTCTGGTTATTCGTTTCAGTAGCTGTAAGGTCGATGCCGACAGTGCCGGGCGGCTGGTGAAGCGGCTGGTGAGACGGAACGCGAGTCGGACTTGACTGTATCCATGAACGCCTTACGCGTCCTCGGTCTGCGCGGATCCTAATGGCACCCGGTCTTTGCTTGCGCGCATTGCGCCGTCACATCTCTGAATGCCATTGTGAGTGCTGTTGTGCAATACAAGTGACTTGGTGAGGCTTGCTACAGGAGAAGCTTGATTGCCTTCTCGAACGCCACTCAGATAGGCGACGTTGCACAACAGAGATCTCTAAAACTTGCATCCGGACACAACAAAGCCGGCAAAGTTCCACCCAACACTGCCACGGTGACAATTGGCCGAATTACTGGAACACACAGCGTTCGAGACCCTGCTCGCATTGAGATTACGACGCACGGAGACCACCATTGAGAGTCCGGAGTAGCCGGCCACGCCACACTGTTTGCGTCGTCATGGCCAGGAACGCGTCATCGAAAAAGATCTCGGGGGGAAATACAACTCAAGATATTACTCTCCCGACCTACTAGGTAATCCTTGTCTTCACTTGCTTCGACTCCTAACACCTCCGCTCCTAACACCTCCGCACCTAACACCTACCTCGCCTCCTCCTCCTTTCCCTTGACCGACATCCGCAACAGATCGTCTATCCCTATACTCACAACCAGTCATGAGGTGCAGTTTGGCGCTCACCCTGTCAGCCGGTTTACTGCCATTCGGCGAGGCCATAAATCTCGTACAGCGCGATGTAAGAGGGAAACACTGGATCAATGTTCCAGAGCTAACTGTTGTCAGGTTCGAGCACCAGCAGTCCTAGGCGCCGATATACAACGACGCGATGTCTTCAGTCCTGTCGCTCGAGATCAACTACGAAGGAGGGACCTACGAAAGAGGGCTAGCACCCTCCAAGAGACGCTGGACAACCTAGAAACATTATACTTTGCGAACGGCAGTTTGGGCACCCCGCCACAGAACTTGCGATTACATTTGGATACCGGCAGCAGCGACCTATGGGCAAATACGCCTGAGTCAGCACTATGCAGATCGAATGGCAATCCATGTTCCGTGTCGGGAGCCTACAGCGCGAATGATTCCTCGAGTTACCAATATGTAAACAGCCTCTTCAACATCTCCTACGTCGATGGCTCGGGAGCTGTGGGAGACTATGTTAAGGACACTTTTGGCTTCGGCGGCCAGTCTTTGAAGGGCCTGCAATTCGGCATTGGCTACGTTTCCAGTTCTCCGGAGGGCATTCTGGGTATTGGATATCCCATCAACGAGGTCCAGGTCAACCGCGCGGGAGCACAACCCTACTCCAACCTGCCCCAGCTGCTGGTCGACCAGGGCGTCATCAACACACCCGCCTACAGTTTGTGGCTGAACGACCTCGATTCGAACACTGGCTCCATCCTGTTCGGTGGCGTGGATAGCGCCAAATATCATGGCAGTCTCCAGACTGTCCCTATCATCCAGGAGTATGGCTATTACCAGGAATTCATCATCGCGCTGACCAACATGAGCGTGGGTGGCAAAAGCATTTTTTCCAACCAGAACGTCCCTGTCCTGCTGGACTCTGGCAGCAGTCTGATGTACCTCCCGGACTCGGTGGCACAGAACATCTACACACAGCTCGGCGCCCAATACGACTCTGCGCAGGGTGCCGCCTTCGTGGACTGCAACCTCGCGAATGACGCCAGAACACTGGACTTCACCTTCAGCTCCCCGACCATCAGCGTGCCCATGAACGAACTCGTCATCGTCGCAGGCGTCTCCCGCGGCCGGCCGATCTGCATTCTAGGTGAGCCTCTTCCCTTTCTCATCTCACTTCCTCCTCCCACTAACACACCACAACCAGGCATCGGCCCAGCCGGCTCCTCGACTCCCGTCCTCGGCGACACCTTCCTGCGCAGCGCGTACGTCGTGTACGACCTCGCGAACAACGAGATCTCGCTCGCGCCGACCAACTTTAACGCCACGGGGACGACCGTCTTGGAGATTGCGCGCGGCAGCAACGGCGTCCCGGACGCGACCGGTGTGCCCAACGCCGTCTCTTCGGCTGCCGTTGGTAGCGGCGGTGCGCGCAATGGCGGACAGCCTAGCGTCACGGCTACTAGCACGGGTGGTGCGCCTGCGCCGACGGCGGCTTTCGGGTTGGGGGTCGCGGCTGCTGCGGGAGCAGGGCTGTTGTTTGCGCTGTAGATATGGGAAGTGACGCCGTAGATACGGGGCGGTTGCGATAGAGTGGGTTTTAACTTTTGGATATGGGAGCATCTTTGAAGCGTAGCAGCATTTCCCGGCGTTTACTTTGTATCTTTTTTGGATGGCACATATACTGGCGTTGCCGGCGAGCGGGCGGCATGCTGCTCACTGTCTATTCTGCTTCGTAGACATGCGCACGATATCCGTAGATACCTCAACGTTATTACACGAACTGGCAGTCTCCATTTCAGAAACATGTGTGGGGAAATGGAGGAGTGAACGACACCTCCAAGTATTAGAACGACGCGGCTAGACTTGCCCGTTTCGGCACACGCGTAAATGACTTCGCGTCTTTCGTGAACCATCGTTTACTGACTGCCAGTAACCCAACATCAACACCATGGTCCAAGCAGAATCCTCCTCGGCCGCTGCCCGCAATGGCATCAAAGCGAACGCAAACGGCGCAGCAGCAAGCTACGAGTTGCCATGGCACGTACTCACCTCTCGGGAGCGCAACCTCCAAGTTAACAACTCTATGACAGGGTGGAGAAGTACCGGCCGGTTTTCCTGGACGACATCGTGGGCAATACGGAGACGATCGAGCGGCTCAAGATCATAGCAAAAGATGGCAACATGCCGCACATGATCATCTCGGGTATGCCAGGCATTGGCAAGACGACGTCTATCCTATGTCTGGCGCGGCAGCTACTGGGAGATGCATACAAAGAGGCGGTGCTAGAACTCAACGCCAGCGACGAGAGAGGTACACCGGAAGCACTTTGGGTAGCCGCTTCACAATGCAGTAGCTCACTCTCGCCCTCCAGGCATCGACGTCGTCCGCAACCGCATCAAAGGCTTCGCCCAAAAGAAAGTCACCCTCCCCCCCGGCCGCCAAAAAATCGTCATCCTCGACGAAGCCGACAGGTATATACCCCCTCCTCCCCCCCGCCATCCCCTCCCCACCCTCCCATCCCCATCTAACGCAAATCCCCCACAGCATGACCTCCGGCGCCCAACAAGCCCTGCGCCGCACCATGGAAATCTACTCCAGCACCACGCGCTTCGCCTTCGCCTGCAACGCCTCCAACAAGATCATCGAACCCCTCCAATCCCGCTGCGCCATCCTGCGCTACGCCCGCCTCACCGACGCCCAGCTCGTCAAGCGCCTCCTCACCATCTGCGCCGCTGAGCACGTGCAGTATTCAGAGGACGGCATCGCGGCGCTGGTGTTCAGCGCGGAAGGGGATATGAGGCAGGCGATTAACAATCTGCAGAGTACGGCGGCGGGGTTTGGGGTGGTGAGCGGGGAGAATGTGTTTAGGGTTGTGGATAGCCCGAGTCCGGTGAGGGTGCAGGCGGTGGTGAGGGCTTGTTGGGAGGGGAGGGTGGATGAGGCGGTGGATGGGTTGAGGGAGTTGTGGTATGTTTATTTTCTTCCGCTTCTGTTCTCCTGCTTCTGGTTCTACTTTCTTCATTCCATCTGTGGATTGAGGATGGTTTGGGAAGACGGTCCATGCATTGGGGATAAGCTGACATGGTGGTGTTGCCCAGGGATCTCGGATACTCGTGCCACGACATTATTAGCACGATGTTTAAGGTGACGAAGACGATCCCGACGCTCTCGGAACATGCTAAGCTTGAGTTCATCAAGGTGCGTTTGGTCTCCACGGCCCTCCATCCTTCTCCTCGCATTGGACGATGAGGTGGTCTACTGGTATGCTGATGTACTTGAACACATAGGAAATCGGCTTCACGCACATGCGCATCCTCGAGGGCGTGCAGACCTTCTTGCAGCTGTCTGGCTGCGTTGCCCGGCTGTGCAAAATCAACATGAAACCAGAGCTCTTTACGGCGGGCAAGAAGTCGTAGATCAGTGGGTGCCGGAACTGCTTGAGCACAGTTCGGTTCTCTGGCCAGTGGATCTCCCGGTCCTTGAGCGAAATGCGTGGGTCAGGTGGGCGTGGTATGTTGGTGAAATTCTAGCGCGGGCGTTTTGGAAGGAGGTGCATTGGGCGGCGTTCGAGTGCAGGGGCTACTTGGCGGAGAAACACTATCGGTTTAGTACCTTGCGTGCTCGGAAACCTATTCTCTACGGTACATATAGAGATCTAGCTTGCAAATGCTACACAATATGCCAAGTAGTATTTACTCCAAACACGCCTCCCCTCTTATGTCATGCGGAAGACTCCTCATAGTATATGCGTTAAGAAACGGAGCATGCAGTATAGGCGGCAGAGATCCGCCGGTCTGCTTACGGTACGCCCATGCTATGCAAGACCTCTCTACCGAGCCAGCTAGAGCGGAAAGCGGACAACGGAAACGCTGTGCGAGAGCCTGTGAAATGGGAAGAGTGTTAAAGGAATTCAGCGGCCGCATTCTGTGGGTGAATTGATGCCGATACACAGATCACATCATGCCCATGAGTCCGTTGTTCGCATAAGCCTGCAACAGCGTTAGCACGAGCCAAATACGACAGATTAGACTTCAACATACCATCGGCTTCATCGGCGGATGTTCCACCGCCTCAAACGTCTTGAAGTCCAACTTGTACTCGGGCCCAATATTAATAAACGCGCCTTTATTCCCCGTACTATCACAATAGTTCGGCGCGCTGAACACCGTATAACACCGATTCTCATGCTCAGCCTCCCACCCCCCCATCCTCACCTCATGGCTCCTAATCACCGCCTCCAGCCCATTCCGCTCGCAAAACCGCTTCGTCACGTCCGGCCCGAACTGCATGCCCACCCCGCGCTTGGATGGACCACGGCCCTCCTGCGGCTGCGGGTCCGTCCACAGCATCTCCATCATGAGGCCCGACTGGCCCGGCTGGCGCTGCTTGTGGCGGTTGAGCTTGCGGATATCGTCGAGGGTGACGCTGTCGTCGCTAAAGAGGCCGCCGTGCAGCGTCAGAAAGCGGCCGCCGACGAGGGTGGCGAGAGGTAAGGCGGAGAAGGACTCGCTGAACAGCTTGAAGACGCGCTCGGTGTACTTGGCGCGGCACTCGCCTTCGAAGCCGTACATGCGGTTCATGTCGTCGGTTTCGTGGTTGCCGCGGTTCAGGTGGAAAGTGCTGGGGTACAGCATCTTGTAGGCGTAGAGGAGGAGCGCGACTTCGGTGGACCAGCTGCCTCGGTCGACGAAGTCGCCGTTGAAGAGGTAGGAGTGCGTGGCGGTGGGGAAGCCGTTGATGCGGAAGAGTTCGAGGACGTCGAAGAATTGGCCTGTAGGGATGTGTCAGTTTGCAGTGCGTAAGGGCAAGCGAACGAACAACGTAAGAATAGCATACCGTGCGTGTCGCCGCATACTGTCAGCATGTGGCCTTCAGGAATCTCCATCTCGACCATTGTCGGCTCCTCTTTCACAATGTTCAAGACAGAGAGGATGATCTGGAAGACGTATTTCCTGTGTAGCTTCTTGCCGTTCTTGAACCGCTCGATCATGTCCTCAATGAACTCTTGTGTCATCTCCTTCTCTAACCGCACGCCATCGTAGTCCTTCTCCACGACCATAGAGTCGAGATCCAGCCCCTCCGCTGCTGAGGGCGCGTCGCCCACTTCAATCGCCTTCAGGAAAGCATCTCGCTTCACGGCTCTACTGCACAGGTCGAACTGCAGCTTAGCGGTCTTATCGGAAGGGTTCTTCTTGATGACAATCTTCCAGTCTCGCAGGGCATCGCTGTGGTGGAGGACGGCGCTCTCGGCAACTGCTCGCCGGTAATATGCCTGGATAGCTTGATTCAGCAGCGTTCCTCTGCTCCTAGCAAGTGAGGCCCCATACCTTTACGTTGTTCGAGTCTATTTCGAGCGCCTTTGAGGCATCCGCTATCGCCAAGCCGTATTGCTCGAACTTGATACATGCCTGGGCCAATCTCGTCAGCTTTGCTCGCGTGCCTCTTTCGTCTGGCTTGCTCTGACGCTACCTGCGCTCTGTTGGTATAGAAAGACGGCTCATTGGGGTTCGCCTCTATCGCTCGGGTGTAGAAGTCTATGGCAGTGGGCCAATCGTGCTCCTTGAATGCCTTGTTGCCCTTCTCTTTGAGAGCTACCGCGTCTTCCGTGGAACCCATGGCGAAGGAGTGGTAGAGGGTAGAGACAGCGGAGGCTAATTGGACTTGGAGGGAGAGGTCAAGCAACTACGATGCGAGAGTAGAGACACAAGTACACTATCCAAATGAGCGTCTTTGAAGAGCAGTGGTGGGGTCACAACTTTCCTGAACCACGAGTCATGTGGCGATGATATGGGTAATGGACTGATGTTCCAGGCCATTGCTGCGAGGCTAAGCCAGAGAAGTTCAACTCGGCTCATGGCGACCAAACGACACATCTGTCCTCCACCACTTTCTGGTGCCCGCTTGCGCAGAGCATCTCAAAGACAGCTCCAACAACACTCACAATCAAAGAGTTTCAGCTTGAACCTACGACAACTACCACATCGTTATACCACTCCCCAAATGCAGTTCGAGACAACCAAACCTATCATGTCCAACGGATCCGCCTACGTCCCACCAACCCAGCAGCGCACCCTCCGTGCCTGCATGGTCTGCTCCATAGTCCAGCTTCAATCAGTGCGCCAGCTTGCCTTCCCTCCTCCGACCTCCTCACCCTCCTCACACTCCCACTGACCCATTAATGATTCACAGAAGTTCCTCAACCACGGCTGCCCGAACTGCGAAGAGTTCCTCACGCTCGCCGGCTCCATCGACAACATCCAAGAATGCACGTCCCAGGTTTTCGAAGGCCTGATCACGCTCGCCGAGCCGGGCCAGAGCTGGGTCGCCAAGTGGCAGCGGCTGGACGGGTATGTGGCGGGCGTGTATGCGGTGAAGGTGGTGGGGCAGTTGCCGGATGATGCGCTGGCGAATGTGGAGAGTGCGGGGGTTAAGTATATACCGTAAGTGTGGAGGCCGTGGTTGGGGTGAGCGTGAACTGTAGTGGACTGACGTTGTGGTGTAGGCGGGATGGGAGTGCGGCGACAGATGAAGCTTGAGAAGCTGGGGTGTGGGGTTGGGTTGGGCTTGGTGTTTGTTTGAGAGTACTTCTAGCGACGGCGCTGTGGGAAGGGGATTATCTTCGGGAGTTACGGGGACGGCAGATCACGGCCTGCAAAGAAAGCAGAAACTGGGAGAAACACTTTCTAAGTAAAGAGTTGGGTCGGCCTCCAAGCGGTCTTAGTTGATCGAAGGTTACCCAAGACCTACTACTTTCAGGTTGACTTGTGTTCTGTCATTCCTATTCCTATTCCTCTTCCTCCGTTTCCTCCTCATCATCTTTGGTTTTAGAAGCCCAATATCTCTTCGACTCCGTTTTCAGTCGTGTCCATGCCTTTTCTATCTTTCGCGCACCTCCGCTTTCTTTCTTCTCCAGAATCTCAAACATAGTGCCAAGGCTCCTGTCGTATTCGTCTTTACCTAGCTTGATGCCCGGATTCTCTCGCTTCACCAGTTGTGTCCAGTCTGGATACGTCAGACGCTCCAGCGGCAGGTTCCTCAGCTCGGGAGTACTCAACTCGCCAGTCCTATTTGAGCGCCCTGCACGTGAAATCCGTGAAATTATGCGCAGCCGTTCGTTGAAACCCGCCCAGACAGCGTTGGCGTCTGGCCAAGAGCCTGTTGCTTCAATTTTGTAGCTTTGCTCTGGTCGCCATTGGCCAGTCTGTCTGCGAACTTCTCCCTAGCATCGTTGACGCTGTCTCGCGTGAAGAGGTGCCTATTTGCAGCGTTGAGCTTCCACAGATCCTTGACAAAACCCTGATATTTGTAGTTGACATGATCGAAGGTCTTCTGAACTTTCACAGTGGGCACCCGCAGAGCAAATGGGTTACGAAACTCGGGCATGTTGGCAGTAGAACTGTGAGATAGCGCTCTCAAGCAGATAAAGATACTTGTCAAGACAAGAATCTGAACCGAAAGAATGTTTCAGCAGCTTGAAAAATCGCCACAACGTAGGGATTGTATACTCTACTTCGTAGGCTGGCCGCATTCGATACTTTGTCTCCACCATGCGGCCTACAGAGCTGTCTAGACGTAGTTTGCCTTTCGCCCTGCGCAGGCGTTCTTTTTAAGATGACACAGCACGGCTTATCAGGATGGCCAAGGCAACGACGAAGTGTTCACTTTATTTGGAAGGCACAAGGAACATATTGCTTTGAGAACACTTATGACCTGTCATGTTCAGTAAATTGTTCCCGTAACTTCTATCATTGTTGAAATAAGGGGTGCATCTGTGCTTACTCAGAATGGTCGCTATTTACGTGCAGTCTGCCCCTTCAGAGCGTTTAACTGCATAATGCAAGGAGATTTCCCGCGTGTCGCAAGGCTACCACATATCGTTCTCAACGTAGTTAGCACAAACTTCAACTAGAATTATTGAAAGGACATATCGACTTGACTTCACTGCCGCTACGCATGTCCAGATCATCAACAGTGTCAGACGAAGGCCGTACCACATCTCCGCACTGCGATCTTGCTTCACTCCTCAACTACCTTTAACAACAGCCATCAAAAACCCATCGTAGTTCTTCTCTCCTACCGTCTGCATAACCACCGCGTCAACCCTCTCATCCCTCCCCACATTCTCGACCACTACCCTCCCCCCCATAACCCTCTCATCCCTCTTCGCCACCTCCTCATCCGCCAGCTTCCCCCTCCTCACCACATTATCCACCACAACGCACGCACCAACCCCACACATCCGTACACTCTCATCAAAATACGCCCAGCTATTCTCCTTATCCGCATCCACAAACACAAACTCAAACCTCTCCCTCTGCCCCCCCTCCACCTCCTCTCTCAGCCGGGGCAGCACATCCAGCCCTGTTCCCACCAGCACCTCCACCCTCTCGCCCACCCCCGCAGCCTCCAGATTCTCCCTCGCAACTCTGGCGTGCTCCTCGCTGATCTCAACGGTCGTGATGCGCACGTCGGGACCCGCGTGCGCGAGCCAGATCGTGGAGTAGCCGCCCAGCGTGCCGACTTCGAGGATGCGCGTGGCATGCTGGAGACGCGCTTGTAGCATCAGGAACTTGCCTTGAGAGGGCGAGACGGCGATGTCGGGAAGGTTGTTGGTGCGGCAGTTTCGGATGGTGGCTTCGAGGACTTTGGGGGAGGGGGCGGAGGAGGAGGAATGCAGGTGGGTGAAGGTGTAGTGGTCGACGGATGTCCAGCGGGGGTCGTGCTCATGAAGGGTGGGGTCAGGGTGGGCCATGATTGTGGTTTAAGGATGGATAGTGTATGCGACGTTGGCGAAGGTGAATTCAAGTGGTGAACGTAGATCGTCGAGTAAGTAAGGATGTGAATATCATGGAACTCGCAATGAAGAAAAGAGCAGATATTGAAATTCTCTTTATATTCCGAGATGATATATGACCACTTAACGAGAAGCTTGAGGAGCCTTACAATTTCCTTCAAAGGTGAATATGGTGCGATCCTCTTCAGTATCGAAAACTAAGCTGTTTGATGTGGCCCTTCATCTCATCTCTGCTGCGTATGTCAGCTGGAGTGCAAGACGTCCCTGCTTATCAAGCAACGTATCCTAAATGTTGCTGTCTGACATAGTCTCCACATGCGACAAAGGCGTTAGAGATATCTGTTGTGGTTAAACGTATTTCCCCACAGCGGAAGTCATCCGCGCGGGACTCTCACGTGAAGCTTGTTGACACTAAGAGCATGCCATGGTCCTCGTCAATGGTTCGGAAAGAAGTCCTTGGAAGAAGAGTTGACCACGATGGACTTTGTCAATTTACATACTGAGGAACTGCAAGCCAGCAAGCAGCTAGTGGTTCTATCAGGCACGTGAGTCTACCTGTCATTGAAGCAGCCATCGAGCGGTAAACGGACGATTTATTCCCTTACGTCCGAAAGGCGCTTTTGAGGGTGTCAGGAGTTTATTCCGAGTCACCTTCCATCCATTGAAGGACTTGAATCCGACAGTTCAACAACTATCTTAGGATTCCTTTTTGTCATCGCTGCGTCAGCATTAGATAGGAATAAGGTTGGCGGTGCTGAGGACATCTCAACACCGCAACCCGGAAATCTTCGGCTCAGTCTGCTATTTGCACTTGCTCTAAGAAATGCTCCTTGCAAAACGGCAAAGAGCTCCTGAGACTTTCCCGCGTTATCCCATCAAGCATGACTTCGCATCCCTGGCATCCGCTTCTCGATATCAGCCTTCCCGTCCATCGCCCGCGCCCGAAAGACGCAGGGTCTCCGGGATCTGCAGGGCAAACGACAAGGCTTCGCCTGTCGGACCAACCCCTCGGGATGCTCAATTGAGCATTGCGGCACGGACAGGTTGATCCTTTGCGGCTTGTTTGCATTGCGGCGTCGGATCAAGCGGATCAGGCAGAGCAAGGATGAAGAGCGGTTGCTTCAACCTTTGTGGCAGCTGAAAGACCGTGTGATCATCGACAAAAGTCCGCCTGACTTCGCGCTAGAGGAACCATGGGTCAAAGCGACAAGTCTGACGGCGATAACCTTATCCCTCCGCATTTCCTTCGTATCGAGATACGTGACACTATTTAGGGGGATACATGGGGTGAACTAGCTATGGCGACACTATTGTACGCTCCCGTACCCCTCAACAGTTCCTCCGTTGGCTCGATTGAGAAGTCAACCGATAGCATCCCGGAAGTTGTCTTACGTCCGGCTGAGACAACCCTCCTTCAGCTCCCTCACATGCCTGGTCCTGGGAGATCACAAGCAGGACGTGAGTATGACCCAATTGCAGGCATCAATTGATTCGAGAGACCGTCAAAGTGGCAGCCATTGCAGCAGCGGGTGATGCAATTGATCACCTTGGCTTCTTCAAATGCATCAATTGACCGTTGTAGATGACATGCAACGCTTGGCCAGACCTCGCTTGACTGCGACGGCTGACCCATCGGACAGGTGGTGAAAGCCGCGTTGGCTGGTGGCGACGATGGATATGATTGATCATGTGCCACAGGGATCCGCCAGGAAGACCACGCCTGACCGGCGCATGAGATCGTTAGATGCATCGTACCTACAGCTTGGCGGCTACATCGGACTTTGGGCGTCTCCGTCAGCCTGACCTCTGTCTCGCAGAGTCCGGGGAACAATCGTGGCACGATAGGCGGCACGGTATCGCCAATCTTTGCCGCAATTGACGATGATGAATGGCTGAAGACATCCGCAATCCTACCGTGACGCCCACTTGACCGATCACCAGTGTTGGACGGGTACGTTGGATCTCCACGGTAAGGCAGCAAACAACCGTCCGGCTGTAAGCGCCTTCCTGCGACAGCCGGGGCGAAAACGACGACGAAGCTCCATGGCTGTGCTGGAGCCTGGACACGTGTACACTTAGTTTAGAGCACTACACCGCCCAATTGTTGGTTGACAGGCATTGGGTTGGCCTTCTGCAAGGAATTGGAACAATTGGAGCAATTGGAGCGATTGGAACGACTGGGAGCAATAGAGTGAGGATAGGTACAAAACCTGATGTTGCGATTGAGTTGTAAGAGTGACGATCGCGGTCAGATCTTGTGAAGGGGAGCCCCCAGTCTATCTCCTAATCACCCTAATCACCCTCGGCAAAGGAAACGCCGCCATTGACCACACTCTTGGCTCACTCTGGCTTTCGAAGCAAGCTGGAGGCACCATTATGCCATCGCAAACGACGAGTGTGCCTCGCCGCATTGTACGAGCCCGATCATGACCAATCCCATCGGGCTGCGCACCCGTTTCGGGCCACGGTTCTGTCCACTTCCAACACATTCCTGTCGCAGTCAATTCGTCAGCACGACTCACGCCTTCGCCGCAGCGGAGCGAGCGATGCGAGCGAGAGACATGTGCGCGCGTAAGATGGACGCTGGAAGGATGCCTGGTGCTGTCGCAAGCCTTCTCGCCGTGCCCTCCCTTGCGGCACGTCTTTGTTCCTTGTTCCCAATTAATACATCCGCCTGATTGTTCGTTTGACACCCTAGTCAGATGCCCTCCCAGTCATCATATCAACTGCAGCCTGGTTCCTACTTTGAGACACAGCCTACCTACTCACCGTACCTTATAAGTGTCCTTTGTTCCCTTCCTTTCTTTCAACCCTTTTTTCCACTCTCGTACGACGCAATCGCGCCGTAAGTTCTGACCAAATTTTGTCGTCACCACGAAAGGGTTTCTCGTTTGTTTCAACCACCAATTGCTTTGCGCCACAGCGGTTTCACTACGAATCTCACTGTCATAGGGGCTTCAATAGGCACAAATATACGCCTGTTGTCCTCATTGACTCATCGCCACTCCAGGCTACGCTCAGCTGACGTGCTCACTAATCCTCAATCGCCCTACTTCCACCACCTTCCGCTACATAATAGCACAACCCGAGCCATTGTTGGCCAATTCCTCTACGCTAACCTTCACCACTACAACCACATCGACAATGGCATCTTCATCACCACCGACGAAGAACGACAATCGATTCAGAGTGTCATCACTCCTCTCGCCACCAGAGACAAAACGACAGGACAGCTTCAGTTCTTCAATGCACGCCGTGGCAACACGAACACCGCTCTCATCGTTCTCCTGCGACAACATCCTCCCATCCATCCGCGTTCAATCGATGCAGCAGAGTCAGCCCGAGATGCTACCACTATCGCCTCCAATCTCGCCGTTTGGCACTGTGCATAAGGAGAACATTGATTGTGTGGAGGAACACGATGGCATCAGAGACCCGCAATTGTTCGGAAGCGACGATGTGGACACTGCGCTTGAGGCAGAACTTCCGCTGTTCACGGCGGAGCAGGCTGAGGCGGATGCCGTCGTCTCCCGACACATTGCAAGCAATGGCACGATAGCGAGTGACCGGCATGAGAGGCCTACCCGCGAAGAGTATCTTCTGGCCGTATCTTGCATCTCTCGAGTAGTGCAGAACTACAACCGCAATCCGCAAGAATATTTGAGAAGGGAACGGGAGCTGTGGGACCGGTACGGGATGACTAGTTCACTCAAAGCGACACGACCCACGACACTGAGGAAGCTTGCACCAGCACCCGCCGGCGTCCGGAAACAGAGAGCAACCGCAACGATTCCGCGGATCCCTCGTGCTCCTCGTGTTCAACGAACTCCCCAGATGCAAGCCATGGACTCGTTTGAGCTCTACGCAACTCCATCGCTAAAGGCCCCAAGGATTCACACGAATCGAGATGACGTCGACTACGAAGCACTACCGGATTTCTCACCTCCCCTATCTACTCTGCCGAAGAACAACAACAAGATCCTCAAAGCCGACTGGAAGGGACAGATGCTGGAC
>JAKLMF010000378.1:0-17476 GCA_022813555.1 Botryosphaeria agaves | reverse complement strand
AGCCTACTCCTGCTGCGTCACTCATACGGCTGATGGCTGGATGCAATGGCTTCGCAACCCTCTATCTGCATGGCGGTGTATCATGCGTCTCTTAGGGCCTCCGGCGCCGACAACTCGGTGCGCTTAGGGTTACGGTTGAGCTGAAGGTGCAGTATTGGCCTCCCCGACACATCTGTGATCACAGCTGCGGAATGCATCCCGCAGTCGTCGGTTGTGGTGTCCGGACGTTATTGGAAGGGGGTTGCAAAGCAGCGCGATGTCGGCGGCGTCGCGGTCGTGGTCGTTGTGGTTGTCGCACAAGCTAACGTTCTGGCCCCCCCTTGGTGCCTCCCAAGCGCCATGATGCCGACTAAACATCTTGCTTGAGCTCTGAGCAGGTTCCTGTTCAGCTGTTCCGGTCAATAAAGCCGTTGGAACCGCTCGGTCGGAAGTTTTGGGAGCAAGCCACATTCACCTTGCTTTGCCGACACTGCATGCATGATGCAGAACCCCACCTGCGGAACCCATCTTCCCGCTTGATGTGAGCTGGAGAGAGGGCAAGATGTCGTTCTTGATGCAAGTCTCCTCTCCCTTCCATTGCTACTGTGACAACAGCAAGGGATCCATGCCATAGTTTACCGGCGCTCTGGTCGCCGGGTTAGAGTGTCTCATCGTCAGTTGTCGGTGCGAGTGTCACACCTCCAGGTCGGGGTGTTTTCAGCCCTTGCAAAGATCGATGTGCCGTCTGCTGATGGGGGGAGAATTCCTCGGCCAATCCGAGTCTGATCAGCGCTTGTCCAGACCGGACGCGGGAGGAAGGGGCCCCATGAGAGCCTTGAGAGTAGTGGTGGTTTCGCCTTGATTCGCTCGTGCAGTGAGTTGGAAAAAGGAAAGATGCGGGCTGAAATTTGCCTGCGTCGAATCAGAGGTCGCCACAGATCACCAGGTTCCGATTCCTTGGCTGCGGAGTCTGCCTCTGTCTCAGACGTCCCGATGCAGGGCGAGCTGGGCGTGAGAGTACCAGAGCGGCGGAGAAGACGAGATGACTGTCAATAGGTTCGAGGAATTGACCAACTTCATTGAGTGGCGGTTCAGCGAATAGTGCCGTGTCAACGACTTGTACTGCAGGCCAGCCAGACAGGGGTGTCAGTGCTGCATAGATTAGTGCACAGGTGAGTACCTTCATACGACAGAAAACTCTGGGGAATGAACAATGCTTGATGTCATACGAGATTTATCAATTCCTCCCCATCTTACAAGTCTTGTCCCATTCGTGCCCGAAATCGGGCGTGCCTGTACCCAGTGTGATCGAGCTCCGAACCCAATTTACTTTTCCTCCCTGGATGCTGAACTCCCAGCTAGCGTCAAGCGGCCAGTATGCAAATAACAAACAGCAACATTTCCCAATTATGCGTCCCTCGTGATGTTTCCCGGACTTTCCTCCAAAAATAGCAGTGGTGGCCTCCCAGATGCCCGTGATGACCTATAGGGAATACCTCAACGCCTTGCATGCTAATACAGAAATGAGAAAGCCCAATTGCAGTATAGAAAACGAGGAGAGAAGGCGTACGCATGCTATGCCCGTGGCGTCGTAAAGATCAGTACGTAGACAATAGGAAAGAGACGTCCCTATAGAGTATTTCAACGAAAAGAGAGCAAACAAACTCGAGCACAGCGACACAGTAGCTGTCTTCAGTCGGTGGTAGGAGGAGTATCTCGTGAACGCTAAGAAAGACGGCTTAAGTCTATCGCCGTCGTGAAGAAGATGCCGAAGGACCCGGTCGGGGATTTGCGCTGGCACTGGACGAACGGTTTGGATCCTCTAGGAGGTCAAGACACTGCGTGAGAACTGTCTCTGTGTGAGCACACACATACAGGATATAATGAGTATTCTGAATACTGACGACTGAGAATCTCCTCTTCCCACACGCCCAACTGGTAGTCGACCAAACCGTGTTTCTCCATGAGATCGCACAGACGGACTAGTTCTCTTCCCATGCGCTCCATGTAGTTGTACTCGATCATGGACCGTGTTGGAGGCGGTTGTTGGCCGGTAGCTTGCATTTCCTGTGTCATTTCTTTCTGCTTCTGCAGAACCGCTAGCCAGCAATTGTTGAACTCGTTCCACATTCTGAGTCGCTCGGCATGCATTGTTTCGTCGTCGCGCGCTAACCCTGCGGTCAATCTTCAGTTGCTCGCCCATTAATACAATTCACGTGGCAACATACCTAGTGTTTCTGCATTGGTTAGCAGCCAATCGGAGATGTGTACAAGTAGATTGCTTGCTTCGTTCAGTCGACCATCGCGCGCATATTGGAAAGTCCTCCTGAGCTCCTGTTGATACTGGCCGTAGGCGTTGTCGAGGTCTGCCGCAGTTTGCGCAGCATAGTTCGCTTGCGGATAAGCTGGCTGAGCGCTTTGCGTAGGATCAGCCATACCGCCCGCATAAGCCGAAGCGAGCGGTTGGCGCCCTACAGGACTTTGTGTGGTATATGACAATGCTGGATACTGGGCAGGTATGTTTTGCGTGGCCATTGCTGGAGCACTGGTAGGCCCACCTTCCATGTAGTATTGTTGTGGCACACCAAACTGGGTGGACAGCACCTCTATAGCTGCAGTATGCCGTGGTGGGTAAGGTTGCACAGGCTCGTACGGTGACTGCACCGTCGCTTGCTGCTGCGAAGGAACATTGTACATTAGATTGGACCCGTACTGTTGATATTGTTGTTGCGCGCCTGGTGCACTCTGCGCGTAATCTGCCTGATACTGCAAGTCACTCGTCGGCATTGACGTCCCTACAAACTGCGCGCCCTCCGTGTAGCCATAGTTGTATCCCTGTGTGTTCCCTGCTCTTCCTGCCGAAGGCGCTGAAGTCGGCGACTGACCAGTCAAGGGCGCCTGCCGAAAGCGGTCGGACGCGCTTGTTGTAGGGTACTGCGCGGAAGATGGGACGAGCCCTTGCTGAGCAGCATAACCTGGTGGGTTGTTCTGCCTTTGCCGACGGTCATTGTGTTCCATCCCAATCTGTCGGTCCTTATAGAGGTATGCTAAGGGCGAATCGAGGACCGTTCGATGCGCCAATGGCGAAAGAGGTGGGGTTGCATAGAGGGGTGCCAGTTTTTCAGATGTTCCTCCTTCCGTGCTTGGGTAAGTCGGTGTTGTTGGGCCTGGAGGAGGGCTCAGAAGAGCGCGATGAAGTGAAAACGGCACTACAACAGAAGCTGACACGCAGCAAAGCATTGTCAGAGTCGCGTGTGCTGCCTGAGAGGGAAACACTCACATTTAATTCAAGAACACCACTGCGACAGATTGAAGCGTGAAACGGGGATATATGTGGTAGCAATTGACAGCTACGAGAACATCGTAGGCAAGGCAATGACAGATTCAGCAGCGCGTACTCGAAAAGAAAGGCGTGGCAGCCTGACTGGCATGCGCAATGCACAGACAAGGATACCGCGAAGCAAATGCGACGGCACAAAAGAACGGTTACCAGCTGGTTCCTGGCGTAGCCCAACGGTGCTGCGGAAGGTTAGGCGCGCAGAGAGCGGAATACAAGGCGGGATTGACGGACGTCGGCCGTGCCGAAGTTCGCGATTGAATGACGACTGGCGGCTGGTGCTTGAGTGGGGAGAGAGTTCGATGCTGGTCAAGGTCGATGTTCGACAGGGCTCCGAAACGAAGTAAAGAAGGATGTCCTTGCAACGAGTCCCCAACGCTAGGTGCGGCGTAGAGCGCGATCCACGCCTGTGCATGCACGAAGGATCTGTCAAAGGGCACCGGCGTGTTTGATGGTCGAGGTTGCCGGTATCGACTAGCTAGAGCCTTGTTACTGAGGCGCGTCCGGCGACTCCCGCAAGGACTGAGATCTTGGAGGGGCCGGGGGTTGGGTGAGGAGAAGACTGGGGCGGTCCTGCGACATGTTTAAGCCTGCGAGCCTCTGATGGAGGTTAAGGTGGAGTACTGACTGCTGAAGTTAGGTTACAGACAAAAAGGAAGTGCGCCGAACGTCCCATTGGTCGGCGATTGCGGCGCTGCAGATGCGGGCAATTCGCAATAGCTGCTGCGACCTGCTAGCCTAGACCTGCGGCTGTAGGAGGGGGCCTTTGCTGCACCCTTCACGCCTCCAAGCCTTCTTCCCGTCCCAGGCTGGGGGGCAGGCGCTGCAGTGAGGCAGGCTAAGAAGGGGACAGTGCAGCGCTATGGAAGATGGCGGTGGTTGGTGATGCAATCGCTGCGCGGCCGTCGGGATCACCTGAGTAATGACTGTGGAGAGGAGAGGAAGAGGAATGACACAGGGCGAATAGGTTGATAAAGCAGAGCACCAGCGGGCCTTGAGCCTTGGACGAGGCGGCCGCTTCGATCTCGCGCGGTAGTGGAGGAGCGGATCGATAGTTAGCCAGCGCAGCGAAGCGATAACCGCAGACGCCAGCGCCGGGACCGGAAGATTGATTGCAGCAGCGCAGATGGGGGAGGATGGAAGGATGAGGCCTGTCCTGCGGAGCGCGGGCGAGAAGAGCATCCACATCCGTACCTGACACACAGACACGGATTTGCGCTGTGGTGGGGGACTAGCGCTGACAAGCAGAGGCCAAATATCTCCTGCCGTCGCTGCAGATCTACGAGGTGGCTTGTCATTGGAGGAGCGCTCTAGAGCCTGCACGGCATCGCTGGGGAGGGGGGGGTGCTGACTAGGTACCTGGGTGCTGTAAGCCCAACCTCATCGGGCATGATCTCTCTGCCACAGCCGTTGCAGTGCGAGCGGCCGCGACAGCTTGACAGACATCACGAGCACCGCCAGCAGACGACCACCAGATACACATCTTGCACGCCCAGCTCCGAGACACTGGCCAGGCTTGCGGAGGGGCTTCAGTAGTGTCGCCTATCGTGTCCACACCTACTGCAACGCCGACGAGTAAGCCACGAATTCCATTTTTCCTCTCTTGCGTCCGTCATGACTCTTCCTCTGTCCGTGCAAGAGCCGAGAGCCGGCTGCAGCGCACGACCACGCAATGCAATGCGAGCATCCATGGATGCTTTGCACGGCTCCGAGTCGCCAGCAATATTGAGAGACGACAAACAGGCTTGGAAGAGCAGCATCAACTTGCTTCTGCGGTATGGTAGGGATGATTTCCAAATCCTGATTGCATGTGTGCTATTTTCAACCTCCAACTCTACTGATTCGAGCGTGCTCGGGTTCACGCATGGGAGTAAGTTCCTGATTCAGCGGTGCATTCGTACCTGCGTAATGCGCCAGGGGCGGCCTCCGGGCAAGCAGTCGTTCCTCTCTCGTCCTCTTTTCATGCGGGAAGCAGGGATCAGTTCCAGCCACGCTCACAAGCGTCGTCATTGATCGCCTGGCACTGCTCTCAGCGGAGCTTGCCTGTGCTGTTGTATGGAGTCCCACCTCCACAGGGCGGGACCGGCACGGCTGGATGCCTTTGCCCAAAAAGGTTCCATCTGCTTGGAGCGAGATCTCTCCGGCAGGAACGTTCTGTGTGCATGCACTTTTGTCCTACAGCAGTCTGACAGCAGCGGCTGGGCTAAGCAATCGGGTCTCTGCAAGTCCCAATGCATCTGATAAGGCAAGACATCTCTGCTGCATGCATTGGAGTATTTAAAAGGCACAGCAAATAAACTAGTCGAATAAACTATAAACTTCTTGCCATCGTCCGGGGGCACTCGCATTCCGACAGGTTTATTTTAGCCTGCTGCTGACCCTGGTATCTACGTCCCACTCTTTTACGTTTTTCTTTATTTGGAAGTCACGGTGAGCCAGGGGACCCGACGATTGTAAGATACGTTTGGCAATTGAAACAGCAGTGCATTACCAAGAACTGGCCCTGGCAAGCAGATCCACGACTGCCGTTGATCAGCCAGCGGCCCTTTGCGCATCAGATACGCGAAGGTACGGTACACTAGGCACGCTCAGACCTTTTCGAACACTCGTCGTTTCCATCACTGTTGCCAAGAGCTTGGACGTCGCTTACTGACATTCGCTATTAGGTAGTGTACGTATACGAGTGAGCAATCAGCAATGCAGCACAATATAGGGACTAGCTGTTAGCAGAGGCTGGGCACTGTCCGCATGACAAGCATTTGAGCCCTTGAGAACTATCGGGCCTTTTTCTTCGTATAAGAGCATGGACAGCGGGGCCAGCTGGCTGTCGTCGTGATATAACAACGGTCAGACCAGCCTAGTGTGTTTGGTAATAGCCACTCAGTCGCGTTTTTCTACTGCCGACAGCGCGAGAGCCAGTTTCAGCACGTTTGGGAAGAATTCACCACGCGGACGATAGATGTGAGTATCGTTGAGGCATGCAATTGTAAGGCTTGATGCAACGTCTGAGAAACTACGATAGCCGGTCCCCGCATGTTTCTACCTACATGTGGAGCTGATACAGAACGCTTATGCAAGACATCTCGGGCACTATCTGACGACATCCAAGTGCATTCCTCAAAGACTAACAAGTGATATGAATACCCACCAGACCGGACAGACTACTGGATCACGTGCACCTCTTGGTGACTTTGACGCGTCTCTCCACGCATGGCGAGTCAATGTAATGCACGTATTGTTCGTCAGCGAAGCTGATTCCGGGCTGGGACGTCTGTCCGCGAACGATCACGAACCCAGCATATCATCGTGGCAGCGGCAAAGCATAAGACACCTCTTCAACAGTGCATGTACAACACTCGATTCCCCCCCCCTCGACGCAGGCGTGCAATTCCGGCTTTACATACCCCTGGATTGATCTCGTATGAAACTTTGTCAGCACATCCCTTGATTTCTTGCAATGAGGACTCCAAAATCAGATATTTCCGGCGCTATGCAGATGGATGGCTTGGCCCCAGGTTTGAAGCAGCGCCTCCAAGAAACTCGATGTACACGGAATACACAAGAGACAGCGCATAACCATCTCAACGCTTGACCCAGGCCGGCATCTTGCGCGCCTTGAGGTGGCCAGGCTTCTTCCTCTCGACCTTCTTCGGGTTGCGGGTCACACATCCGGCTATTGAGAGCAACTGTTAGTGAAACTGCACATGACACAATCGATTCTTTGAACGAACATACCTCTTCGCAACGCAGGCTTCAGCATCGGCTCATGCACCATCAAAGCCTTCGCAACCGCCAGCGTCAAAGCCTCCGCCTGTCCCGTCACACCACCCCCACTAACCACCGCCCACACATTATACTTGTCAATCCGATTCGTCGCCTTGAGCGCCCACAGCGCACTCTCCCTGTCATGCAGCCGCCCAAACACCTTCAACAAGCTCTTGCCGTTAATCAGCACCTCCCCTTCCCCCTCCACCAAATACGCCTTGGCCGACGACGTCTTCCTCCTGCCAATGCCATACGCCCGCCCATGCTCATCCACATACTGCGGCGTGGCCACGTTGTCGTACGGATTGATGTCCCTCTTGTACTTCTGCATCGCCTCGCGCACCTCCTCCGGCATCAGCGACGGATGGATGTAATTCAGCCGGTGCAGCACGTTCAGGATCTTGTGGTACTGCGCCGCCTTAACGGGCTCGTCCGCCGCGCCCGTGATACCCGACCGCTTGTACTGCTCCAGTGTCTTCCATGCTACACGCGGGGCGTGGCCTGGCTGCAGGACGGGGAGGGTCTGGTATTTGCGGAGGAGGGCTGACAGTTGGAGGAGGTTGTCGGTGAACTCGGGCTTGCCGGTGAAGTAGGAGGGGGAGGCGGGGACGACACGGGCGCGCTGGAGGATGTTGCGGTCGCCCTGCGGGACGATGGCATTGGGGTCGTCGAAGTTGATCTCGGCGGCTGCTATTCGGCGGGCGCTGCTCGTGGAGAAGGGCGATGCACGTACTATGGGGTTGAACGGTCTGTCGGCGTGGCAGGCTGGTCGTGAGTGCCGCTGGAGGGAGCACAGAGCTCTCCGGAAGCCGTTTGACAGCTCCTGGCCCTTCATGGTGTCGCAAGGCGTCCCTGAAAGCTCTGTATAGCTCTTTGGTGCTCTTTGCGGATGAAGTGCGAAGTTGATTGGGTTAGCGCAGAACATTCCCCAAAAGGGCTTAGTGCCAAACTCCTCTCAGGGCACTCGTCGCAAAATTCTGAGGCTCTGAAGACAACACTCATATCCCTCACCCTCACCATATAACCTCCTCCCACACAAGTTCATACACAAACCGCGACATGTCTTTCGGAAAGCTCTACACCTACCCGGTAGGCTGCTATGATTGTTATACAGACCTGCAGAATGATTCTTACACAGCATCTGTCTAGGGTAATCCGCGGTCGACTGCCATCCGCGCCGTGGCCAAGGCCAACAAGCTTGACCTGGAGGTCGTTCACACCGAGCCTGCGAAGGGCGTCGACACCGAGTACCTCAAGCTCAACCACCTTGGCAAGGTCCCCACCTTCCAGGGCAACGATGGCTACATCCTGACCGAGTGCATTGCCATTGCTGTCTACGGTACGTCCTTTATAAGCCAGGCGCCATAGCACTTTACCAGGATGAGCAGTTTTCAAAACTATAGTTATCCCTGTCTGAAGATTTCTGTTGACACTATTCACACTCTGACCTACACATACTCGATGTCTGATCACTACAAACTACTAGCACTTGGTATTACTGCAGGTACTGACCTCTGGCATAGTCACATCACAGAACGAGAAGACCTCTCTGCTCGGCAAGACCAAGCAGGACTATGCTTCTATCCTCCGATGGATGAGCTTCGCCAACACCGAGGTTCTCCCACCTCTGGCTGGCTGGTTCCGCCCGCTCATTGGCCGCGACCCGTACAACAAGAGGAGCGTCGATGAGTCCCAGAAGGCCGCCCTCAAGGCCGTGCATGTGCTTGAGGAGCACCTCCTCGTCAACACCTACCTCGTCGGCGAGCGCCTCACCCTTGCCGATCTTTTCGCCGTCGCCATTGTGTCCCGAGGCTTCCAGTTCTTCTTCGACAAGAAGTGGAGGGAGGAGAACCCCAACGTGACCCGGTGGTACGAGACCGTCTACAACCAGCCCATCTTCTCCGAGGTGGCCGACAAGCTCGAGTTCGTCGACGAGGCCATCAAGAACCAGCCGCCCAAGAAGGAGAAGGAGGAGAAGCCAAAGAAGGAGCAGGCTCCCAAGAAGGAAGCGGCGAAGCCAAAGGCCAAGGAGGTTGACGAGGATGAGGAGGAGGACAAGCCTGCTCCCAAGCCAAAGCACCCTCTCGAGGCTCTTGACCGGCCAACGTTCGTGCTGGACGACTGGAAGCGCAAGTACTCGAACGAGGAGACTCGCGAGGTTGCCCTTCCGTGGTTCTGGGAGAACACCAAGTTCGACGAGTACTCTCTGTACAGGGTCGACTACAAGTACAATGACGAGCTGACGATGACGTTCATGACGTCCAACTTGATCGGTAAGTCGCAGCCAGTTGCTGTACCCCTACACCGCTAACGCTTGTTCAGGTGGTTTCTTCAACCGTCTCGAGGCCAGCCGCAAGTACCTCTTCGGTGCCATGTCGGTGTACGGCGTGACCAACGACTCGGTCGTACGGGGCGCGTTCCTCGTGCGCGGCCAGGAGGCTCTGCCCGCCTTCGACGTGGCTCCCGACTACGAGAGCTACGAGTTCACCAAGCTCGACCCGAGCAAGCAGGAGGACAAGACGTTCGTCGAGGACATGTGGGCGTGGGACAAGCCGATCGAGGCCAACGGCAAGACGTACGAGTGGGCGGACGGCAAGGTGTTCAAGTGAGGGGTGTGAATACCCAGGGTTAGTGTCATGTCATGTGAGATGAGCGTTTTCATGTTTTCGTGGTAGCGGGGGGCTTTAGAAAGGCTGCTGGGACGCTGGCATCAGGTATCTGCAAGTGGTAATACAAAAGCTTGTGGTCACGAACGTGTTTTCAATACTTCAATGAAAATCTGAGTGAATGTACAGATGTGGTGATGCCAGTTCCCTCAAGCATGTCACGGAGCTTGGGACCAGTCGAGGACGCACAAGAGACTGATGGGCAAAGTCTGGAACGCGGCACGGCCCCGGCTACTCCCGAGAGCGTATCGCTGCCCTAAACAATTCATGATAGCACTCCGGCTGTCTCTACCTACATAACTACACCAAGAAAGAGACACGCATTCATACGTCTTGACCTGTATACAAGTACTGTCAATCTGATCCCATCTGTCCAAACACGCCAGAGAAGACGACGGTGAAAGAGTCCAAGAGAGGGACGCGTGTTTCGGCCCCCCTTCACTCACATCATCCAGTACTGTAGCGCAGTCCTAGAAACGTCATTTGTCTCACTGTTAAACCTCTGATTGTCGACCACGTAGCGACGACTATCCGACCACAAGCACCTCTACTCTCCCTCCCGTACAAACCATTGCTGCGAACAACCGCGCGCACCCTACCGTCGGAACCCTGCATTCCACTGCCCGCCGCGGCCGCGTTCGACGGTTAGAAACAGTTGGAAGGAAGCGAGACACACGAGTCTGACACGCGGAGCACGCACGCGACGAGGCTGTAACCCAAGAGCTTGGGAAAAGAGTCTTTGTTTCGTGGGTGGAATATTCGTCGCGAGACAGGCGGGAAGCGGAACGGCTGTGTGCATCGAACGCTGCTGTTCGCCATTGCCAGCGCTGCTCGACTTGTCTTGCGTCTGAGACACAAGGCTGTTTGTTGTCCTGAGTCGCGTCTCGCATACCTGCCTTGCCGCTGCCTTCATGAGCGATGGACCGAGGAGGCAGAGTAGAGGCTCCCACAAGGGGCCCTCGCTGCAGGTGATATGTTTGGTATGTTAGCTCTGCTTTTGGGACTGGTGGATCGAAGCCGTTGGCGTTTGATGTTTGCCGGTTGTAAAGCAGTTTTGCGCTTGGCTAGCAAGGACTGCTGCCACAGCCCATGCGAGCGGCTGCGTGACACGTGCGCATCCGGAGTGTCTCTGAGCGCATTGTATATGTGAAACTCGGCTGACTCGCTCATCATAGGGCTCGTCAGGAGGTCCTGGCGAAGACAACGCCACCGGCTTCCTCGTCCGCTCAACGGCCTCAAACTGGGCCAAGGGCTCCATCCTCGCCGTTGACGCCGGCACACACCTCTCATCCATCGTCCGCATCCTCTCTCAAGACTTCCCCCTCGTCTCCGACCCCGCCCCCTCAACCCCACCCGAAGCACCCTCCCACCTGGACCACCAAACCAGCCCCCGCGGCCCGCGCCACCTCCTCCTCCAGCGCCCCGCCTCCGTCGCCGAAAGCGAAGGCACGACCTCCACGCGGAGCTCCACCCCCGAACCGCTCCTCACCGTCCTCCCGCACGGCCCCTTCGCCGGCCTCCCCTTCCCCTGCGCCTCCGCCCGCGCCAACGCCGTCCACGTCGTCCGCGACTACGTCAGCGCCTACCTGATCACCCATCCCCACCTCGACCACCTCTCCGGCTTCGTCATCAACACCGCCGCCTTCCACAACACCAGCCGCCCGAAGCGGCTCGCCGCGCTGCCGTTCACGGTGAACGCGATCAAGACCCACCTCTTCAACGACGTCATCTGGCCGAATCTCACGGACGAGGACGGCGGCGTCGGCTTCGTCACCCTCCAGCGGCTCGCCGAGGGGGGCAACATCGCGCTCGGCATGGGCAGGGGCAGCGGGTATATCGAGGTGTGCGATGGGTTGGAGGTCAGGGGGTTCAAGGTGAGCCATGGACACTGCATGAAGGGGCCGGGGCATGTGCATCGCGGGAGTGGCAGTGCGCAGGCAGGCCATGTGTCGGGAGAGACGCCGAGGAGGCAGAGCCAGGCGTGGCAGTTCGATCCTCCGGCGGCGGCGGCTGCGGCTGGGGTGGGGGTAGGGGGGAGGGATGGGCATGCGAGGAGCCATTCGGTGACGGCGCTGAGTCAGCCGGGGACGCCGAGGCATGGGCTTGGGGGTGCAATGGGCGAGTCGCAGTGTATCGTGGATAGCACGGCGTACTTCATCCGCGCGGAGGCGACGGGCAAGGAGATCCTGGTGTTCGGCGACGTGGAGCCGGACGCGCTCTCCCTGTCGCCGCGCAACGCGGCCGTGTGGGCGGAGGCGGCGCCCAAGATCGCCGCGGGCATCCTCGGCGGCGTGTTCATCGAGTGCAGCTACAGCGACGCCCAGGGCGACGCCGTGCTCTTCGGGCACCTCGCGCCGCGGCACCTCGTCGCGGAGCTGCGGGTGCTGGCGGAGATGGTGGCGGAGGCGCGGGAGCTGCGCGAGCGGGAGCTGCGGGAGAAGAGTGCGAGGAGGAAGAGGAAGCGGATGGGGGATGGGCTGAGTGTGGATGAGGGCGCGAGTCCGGCGACGAAGCTGCCGGAGGAGAGGAGGAGGAGGACGAGTGAGGGGTGGAGTATGCAGCAGCAGCATATGGGCATCTTCGCGGACACGGGGGAGACGCGGCGCGGGCAACCGGTCACTCATCCCGTGTCTGCCAAGGACGCGGCGGCGAACGGCGGCGGCGGCGGGGCGAATGAGACTTCCCCCACCGCCGCCGGGCCTCCTCTCACCCCGTCTGTCTCCGCCCCCACCGCCGGCCTCTCAGATAAGGCTGAGAAGGAGAGGGAGACGGAGGCGCTAAAAGAGACGCAGGAGCCGCCGCTGGCGGGGCTCAAGGTGGTGATTATTCACGTCAAGGACACGCTGACGGATGGGCCGCTGGTGGGCGAGCGCATCTTGGCGCAGCTGAGGGAGCATGAGGCCCGCTTGGTGGAGGAGGAGGGGATGGCGCTGGGATGTACGTTTGAGATTAGTGCTAGTGGGGCGAGCTATTGGTTTTGAGTGGAGGAGTGTACGAGTGTACCGAGTGCTGGGTTGTATGGGGGGGACAGTTCGGTTGCGGTTTTTAGGGGTGGCAGGGCGATGTTGGGGGCATTGTGGGAGGCGTATTGAAGCTCTTTGCTGATTTTGGGGGTCGCGTTTGGGAGCGGCATGGGCTTTTTTGTTTGGGCTAGATTGTGGGGAGGAACGGATGTTTGGGCATGTTTCTCAAATAGATGTGTTCGCGGTCTTTAGGGAAAGAGTCGACGCTTAGTCGGGGACATCCAGTATGAGACTACTAAGCGCATGTCAAACCTTTCTTGCTATCCAAAACGAAGGCCTATACGCATTGATCAACATGCTCCGCGGATCCTGAATATACCCCGTCGGCGGAGCCTGCTCATGCTTCTCGATCGTGAATCCAAAATGTTGCACGAGCCGAACAACCTCCTCGTCAGTAAGCTCTACCGAGCCCGCCTCCGCAATGCCAAGTCCATGCTTCGAGCTCGGAGGCCCTGGCCTATCTTGCTTCCCTCCCTCCTTCCCGCTGGCGCCAGGAGGATTATTCTCGAAATGCCAAAGCAGCGGGCCCAGGTTGATCCAGACGCCTCCTTTCTTCAGGCAGTGCTGCACCGTCTCGATGTACGCGATGAGGTTGGGCGCCGTGTCGATGAAGAAGACGGTTGCAACAGCGTCGAATGCATCTCTGTACTCCTCGTCCCGGTAGTCCACGCAGAAATCCCCGGCGGACATGCTCAGCCGCTCAAACGCGTGGACGTCTTTACCCTGCGATGCTTCGTCGAGCGCTGTGCCGGGATGCACGTCCGGCACCATCACTTTCTGCAGCTGGTGCGCGCGGCTGGTGTGGTTGGAGAAGGAGAGCGCCCAGGGGAACAGCGGAAATTGCGTTCCTGGCTCGGTGTGGTTCAGGATGAAGGAGCTGGCCAGCAGTTGGTGGTACGAGATTTCGTTACCCTGGGCGGAGTAGCCGGCGCAGGCGAGTTCGAAGATCAGACGGCCGAGCCCGGCGCCTGGAGCGAGGACTCGGATGCGGCCCTTTTGGGCGTCGGGGATGTGGGAGAACTCGGTTGATAGGGCTTGCAGGACTGGGCCGTAACAGGCTGCGCGCTCGGGTGCTCCTTCTAGGCTCCAGTCACGGTACAGCTGCCGGAGAGTACTGCGGGCTTTGTCGACATCGCCTGGCGTACACTGATCTTGCCAGGCTGGTTTGCTGTCAGAGATGTGGGTGTTGGTGGAAGAGGATTGCACTGCATCTTTGTTGTCCTGCTTCGCTCCTGAAGTCGAATCCTCAGTGCTCCCCCGTTGCGGCTGCTCGTCAATGCCGAATGAGCCCAGTCCGGTCTTGAAGATGGCTTCAGCAATATCTGCGTTTGCATCTATAGCGTCGTCAACGGCCGAGAGCGTGTCAAGGATAGAGAAAGGCGGTTCGGCGAGACGAGTCCAATGTGCAGACGGCATGGCATAGAACGACTGCCGTCGGAGATGGGTGACATTGTAATGAGCGGCTCGTCGGTAAGAGCTATTGTCCGCTTAGCAGGCGAAACTAGGCCGGCAACAAATGAATAGATTGAAAGGCGGTTACACTATTTGGCATACCAGTTCGAGTCTGAAGAGAAAACGATCTTGGTAGTCTAGTATAACAATGTACAGGAATAGTACGAGATGATTGTGGAGCAACGCAAGGAGCTAGTGCCAGTACAAAGGAACACCCAAATGCTCTGCTTGAAGTCGCCCAAAGAATGAAACAGTAGACCTACAAGTATGAGTCCAGAGCAGCAAGCAATACCCTTCTTTCCTCCGGATCAGAGAGTGGATCAAACTCCCCTGCCCACTCCTCTTCACCTGGCGTGACTTGCTCCATCAAATAGATAATCCAGAAGGAAGCTTACAACCCTGCACGGCTTCCATGAGACACTGGACCTAATGAGGGGCAACTACTCTAGCACCCTGTTCGCGAGTACTGCCCAACCTTCCATTAGGCTGCATCAAACTTCTTATCATCACCTGCGTTGTTTGCTGAACCTCAAGCTCCATTCGTTTGCTCCCACCCTGTCAAATAGAGCAAACAGCGGCCCAATTCCGCCCTCACCTCTCGACAGAGTCAGGCAATGCATTCACTGCGAATAACCCTCCTCCACCAACCAGCCCAGCAACAGGGGCCTCCAAGGCCATGACATCCCCCCTCCCCAACGGAACCTCCGACCCCCCTACCAATGCCCCTATCCAACTCTCCTTCCCCCTCCCGCACGCCCCCCAAACCCTCATAAACATTCATCTCACAATCCTCACAACATCCCTCCTCCTCTTCCTCACCAGCACAACGCCCGACTCCGCCGGCGCCGCGTGCGCACTCGGCAGTTTCGTCTACGCCATGCCGAACGTATGTGTATCCTCCCCCCCCTCTCTCTGCTCTTTCCTGGGCACCTCAAAGCTGACAGCCAACCCTCCCTCACAGCGCGCCACTCCCACCGCACAGCCTCTGAGCACGCCGCTGTACCCGCAATCCTCGACGCTGGACTTCGCGACGCGGCTGGCCCGCATACTGGCTCGCCGGACGGGGAAGCCGGTGTATGTGGGGAACTCGGTCAGCTTTGCGGGGCAGGGGGGTGGGGGGAGTGTGGAGGAGGAGATGGAGGGGTTGGGGAGGGTTGTTGAGGTTGTGATGGGGGAGATTGGGAAGAGTGGGGGATGAGTGGATGGGTGATGGATGGATGCGGGAGCGGAGTGTGCTGAGCATGCAGGAGGGTAGTGTACCGAGCACGCAGTGACGGATGTAGGGGAGAGGAAGTCTGCGTGTGATGGTGGTGATTGATACCTGGTGTGGAAGAGTTTGGGAGTGATGTGCTTCTGATATGGACGAGAGTGATACTGTGGGCACATGGAAGGAGTGAATGATTCATCGAAAGGGTTTACTGTGGAAGAGATGGGACGGTGCAGTTAAAGCCAGTTATTGCTACTGGTGGAGAACATTGCACAAAGTTAGAGGAGGTAACCCGTACGAAGATACAGGTTTTGGAACCGAAAGCATCACGCGAGAGACGAAGGGACACATCGAGGTTTGACAGACAGAATGTCATTACGCCTCAGGACCTATTGTACATTCCATGTTCATCGTCCCAACCTTAGATTCGCAAAACGCCGCCAAGTCTTACCCGTCGAGATGCTTGACACGAGGGACCACCGTCCTGTTGCAGCCCTACTTCTACTGCTGCATGTTGTCCAGCTGCTGCTTCGCATTGTCCTTCGCCTCCTGAGAGACGTTCGGGTTGTTCAAGGTGGCTCTGTAGCCGCCAGCACTGTGAAAGACACATCAGACCCATGTCTTGAAAGAGCTGGAGGACGTGGAAGGGACAGCGTACACGTTGTTGGGATTCTTGCCCTCAGAAGAGTTAGAGGAGGTCTCGATGTCTCCGCCATTGTACTGGCTGTCGAGGACCTCGCGAGAGTGCTGCTTGGACTCCTCAGAGGTGTCTACGAAGAAGCGTCAGACAAGTGTTGAGAGAAGCGAGGTAATAGCTGGTCGTACTGGGATTGTTGAGGTTGGCCTTGTGGCCACCAACGACGTTGCCTGGATTGGACATTGTGGAAAGTTTGTCGGCGTGTTTGGAAAGAGTTGAAATCTGACTGGTGGTAGTAGGAAGTAGTGGATTGTTGAAGACGCTGTTAATGATGCTTGACAGAGGCAATGGAAGGGGCTCTTATACACGTCCGCTCAGCTGTGATCGCTAAGGAGAATGATATCGATGCACTGCGGCCAAACGGCCTGTTGCTTGCCATCCAACTTCATCTCCTAGGATACTCACAGTCTCATGGGCAGTGGCTGTCCGTCAATTGCATCATATGACGTTGGTAAATAGCTGCTTCAACCCGTAGGACTAACACAATTACTCCGCTCAGCACCTAGCCTCCGCCTGCGATCTCTCCACGATTCACAGAACTGGTATAATTGTGGACCGCATCCGGGGCAACGCAGGTGCATTCCATCTGTTCTGGCCCTGAACGGCGGATGTAAGAGGTCATACTTGAAGTCCAAACAAGGGGACCATGCGGCTGATGCAATAGTGGCTTGCTGCAAACGACGCTGGAGCGGGTTATGACTTCTAGAGTGCAAGACAAAGCAAGGATCTACGAGCGTGAAGCTGCCATGCGGTCAATGCATATAGACGGTGTGACAGTCTTGCGGCGGAAGCTACGACAGGAGGCTGGCTGCGGGGACGGAGACGTCGATACATGTAAGCGACACCACAGCCAGATCGATTTCAGGAACGCGTGTGGGATTTACGATGCGTGCCGTCGATCAACCTATGGCGTCGATGCTAGGTACTGTATCTAACAATCCGACCTGAATTCGGAGTCAGTGGTTGCGGAGCCGGTCTTTGAATGTGATGTTGTTGACGTTGATGGCCCCAGGGGACGCTCAAGCGCGAGACGCGGTCTGAGACCGTCGCGTCACTCACGTCATCAAGTGAATCAATCATCTTCCCTAATGAAGTATAGCTCGCTCGCGTCACCACTTCAGTTCAACACCGACACGTCTAAGTTCTCAGTCTCGCGATGCGTTCACTGCTCGAATTTACTTGAAAGGTTCCTGTCGAGGGCCTTACTCTGTCTTCTGAGCTGTTCAATTCAGTGCCTGAGAATGTGATGATGACCCCACGACCTATGTAGGGCATCTCACACATACACCAGTTCTCTGATACATCTATGCGTGGTTCTAGGAGCACTATGGCACAAGAATTGATTGTACA